>PVKA01032269.1:0-25469 GCA_004027165.1 Ctenomys sociabilis
CCCCAAATGTTAACTTCTTTGGTATTAGACAGGCTGATTAGTGATCAGAATCCACATAAGGGGAGTGTTGTAGGCAGCTAAATTAGACAGAAATATTATAGGCAGCTAGACAGGGTTGGGTCCTCAAGAAGACAACACAGAAGACAAGAAGCCTTGCGGTTTGTGAGAGAGACCAACGCTCCTGCTGTGGGCCAGAGATCAAAGATCAAATAAATGCTTACTCCCTTAAGATAAGCATCGGAATTGATCATCACCGTGAGGAAGCCAGGAAGAATCACTAATCCAAAGGCTACTGGCTGACTACTGGATAAACTCCTGTTCTATACTCATGCCCACTTACTATGTGACCCACTTCCCCATTTGCTCCTGGATTTAGTGAATTTTACCTGAACAATGGTGCTTGTAATCTCATTGACTGACCATAGTTTTGTCCCACTTCATGCCCACCTAAGCAAGTTCCCATATTCTCCAGCTTAGACCTGCCTGGTTTTACTCTATAAAAGTCCCTGGAAGAGATAGCTTCTTGGGGACAACCTGCTCAGGACCCCTTACTGTGCCTCTCAGCCAAAAGTTTTCTCCATTAAATATAATATAAATATTAACCACCGTTTGTTCCTAACATTCATTCTCTGGTTTTAGAAAACACTAACTGGTCCCAGGTACCTTTCAGGTTGGGAGTTTCGTTCCCCTATAACAGGAGTGGCATAAAAGACAGAGAGGAAAGGAAGCAAATGACAGCTACATGGAGCAGACTGAGGCAGTGGGCAGGAAGAGTGTGCTCGCATTTCCACTGCATTACTTGTTGTAAAGACAGTATCAATAAAAATATGATGCTCGGAATTTCAATTTAGGGCAGCTTATTGGTAACCAAGTGCACCTGACAGTAGCCTGACTTCTTAAAATGCAAACAGTGTGCTCAGATTTATTAATTTTTACGTTATGAATATTTAAATACCACCATCTCAATGGTATCATTTTCCATGGAGCTAATGCACTTACATTTTTAATGAAATGAGTAGTCAACCATTAAAAATAAAATATTGATATGAACTGTTAGACTAATTGATTGGGGAAAGAAAGTTACTGGGCAAGCATTCAGAGAATTTAGAAAAATGAATAGAAATCAAATGACTTAATTATTATCAGCCCTTGACATTTAGGAAGACATTGTCCAATATATCTCTTTTCCTTTATGAACAATTACTTTTTAAACCAAAGAAAATTATCACTGTAAATCTACTCTCAGGTAGGAAATGTGAGCCAAAAAGCAATACAATCAGCAGCAGCAGTACTTAACTGTTTAGCTCCTGTTGCGGAGAGGGGAGCTGGGAATTAGAGTAATTTTCTCTTTAACTCAGGTCTCAAACCTGCTTTTTCCAAGTTCCCCATAAAATACAGCAACTCAAACTAAAGATAAGTCTCCCCGGAATTTCAAGATAGCTGTGCTCTTATCAAGATGTGAATAAATGTAATTGTAAAGTCACTTAAAAGAGTACTAGTTTAAAGACCCTTTGAAGTTTCTTTTTTTAAGTGAAAGGATTTAAAAGGAGGTTTAAAGTAAACCCTAACATTCCTTTGCTAAGCAAGCTTTTCTGTGCCTGATTGTTTTAAAGTGAGGCATGCCTTTCAGAAGCTTAGGCTTAATTAATGAAACTGCTGCAGTTCTCAACATCTTTGGTGGGGTTGGAGTGGATAGATCTATGAATGAAGACCAGATTCACTGCCACCCCATATATTTTGTTGGCCAATGAATTACTACCTTCTGTTCAGTTCAGGGTACATTGGAATAAATTGAAGAAGCAAACAGAGCCATTAGCCATTTAAGAAATCTGAGTTTAGATTTCTTTCTAGATACCTCTCCCACTGCCATTTGACCAGCGATGGGCAGCCTTAAAATGCAGTAGTAATTTTGTAGGCAGGTGAATTAGACAGAAATATTATAGGTAGTCAGACAGGGCTAGGCTCTCAAGCAGACAGTATGGAAGACAAGATACCTTGCAACTGTGATAGAGACAGATGCTGTGGGCCAGTCCTAAAGACTAAAGATCAAACAAATGCTCACCTCCCTAAAGATAAGCATCTGGAATGGGTCAACACCTTGAGGAAGCCAGGAAGAATCATTAATCTGACTGCTACCAGCTAAGCTACCAGATAAACTTCCATTCTATATTCACACCCGCTTGCTACATGATTTGCTTCTCCATTTGATCCTGGACTTAACCAATTTTACCTGAGCAGTGATGCTTGTAACCTTATTGATTGACCATAGTTTTGTCCCATCTCATGACTGCCTAAGTGAGTTCCCATGTTCTCCACTTTAGACCCACCTCAGCACATGATTTTACTCTATAAAAATCTCTGGAAATAGCAGATTCCAAGGGCAACCAGCTTGAGTCCCCATTCTGTCCCTCTGGGACAGAAGCCTTCTTTCTCCCAATAAATATTTTGCTTATAACCTCCATTTGTTCCTAATATTCATTCTTCAGTTTTAGAGAACACAAACTCATTCCAGGTACCTTTCATTCCCTTATATCAGTAACAGTGCTGAGGGCTTAGAGAATATCAAAAAGTGTGGAAAATGAACTCTTGGTGTTTTGTTGCCAGGAGTAGAGAGATAACAAGAATGAGGATGAAAATGGCTCCAGTGATACATTAGGGGCAGGAAGGAAGGGAAATGTAAAGTTAGGTATAAGGAAGCAAAAACCGGTGGCCCCATAAAGAAGAAAGTCCAGGAATTTGCCAGCTACTTAGCGAAAGGCTCCTCCAACTGGAATATGCTTATGAATAGGGACTTGCGGAAAATGCAGGTTCTGCTCAGCAGGTCTGAGCAGGGGGCCTGAGACATTGCATGTCTACTAAGCTCTGAGATGATGTCATGGCCCCGCTGGCCCACACAACTCACTGCAGGGCAAGACTAGAGGGTCCAAATTTAATTTGCTGGAGCATTGTTGGTTGTATACCTAGCAATGCGCTAAGTTCTGAAAACCAAAAGTTCAAAAAAAAGGACCCCCTCCCCACTTGGTGCAGGAACTTAGTCTTTTTTGGAGGAGATAAAGTATATAAACAGACCCACTAGAGCAACACAGATGTGTCATGGAGCCTACCTGTGGCTGGAAGGCCTTGGGAACAGAGGGGAGTTTGTCTGCTAAGGCTTAGATGGGCAGAGCAAAGGGGAGTGGTCTTGGGCTCTGAAAGTGAACACAGGGAAAGAGTGGGATACAGGTGACAGACAACTGCAGAGACTGCTGAGGGGGGCTTAACAAAAACTGCGTGTTCACACAGCCACCACCTCTAGCACTGAAAAGGCTATATGTGTTGATTGGGTCTAATGTCAGCTGACAAGGCAGGTGTCTCATACAGTCTGCAGAAATCTGAAAAATCACTGGGCACAATCATGGCATCTACCTAGTGAGTGGTTTATTGTCAGGTGTCTGGGGAGCAACAGAGCAGATATCTTAGGTATTAAAGACTAGTCCTCAATGGAGGCACTTGGTTTCAAAGACTAAAACAACAGGTTGAAATACTGGGGAAAAGTACGTAATTATGACAAGAAAATCTATTTATACTATTCATTTCTTTCTTTCTTTCTTCTTTTTTTTTTGTCTTTTTGAGACAGGGTCTCACTATGCAATTCAGGTTGGCCTTAAGCTCACTTTGTAGCTCAGGCTGGACTCACAACAATCCTCCTGCCTCAGCCTCTCTTATTTGCTTTTGTTTCTAAATGAAAGGGTAAATAAAAGAATGTTTCTCTTCACACTTGTATAAGAGCAACTGTGCACCTGTGCTGTTTCAGGCTCTGGATTTGAGAGGGTTTACATAGGCCATCTTGGGAAGGTGTGGCCCACTACAGGTCATGCAGTAGTTGCCAGAGCAAGAGGAGGAGTATGCCATCCCCATAAATTCTGAAACTAAATCAAGAGCCATTTTTTTAAATCACATAAGCCACATGCAGTGGGGCTTGAGTTTCAGTGTGCTTTACACTGCTACAAAAGAATATCATACTCTGGGTTATTTAAATGAATAAAACTTTATCTGGCTCATAATTCTGGAGACTAGGCACCCAAGATGGAAGAGCCACATCTGGAGGAGGCCTTCTTCCTGAGTCAGAAGGCCACAGACATCACATGTGCAAGAGAGAGGGACAGATTCACTTTTTTACAGCAAACCCACTCTTGGAATACTAACATGAGCCCATTCATGGAGGCAAAGTCCTCATATGCTAATCACTTCTCGAACAGTAATGCCTGCCAATATTGTGGCACTTTAACCCATGAATTTTAGGGGGCACACTCAGATCTTAGAACTGGCAGCTTAGGTATCCAAAGAATAAATATATCCCGAGAGAAGGGCAACTTTCACCCAAAGAAGACTGATGTCTGGACTGTATCTGCAGGCAGAGAAGGAAGCTTCCTGGTGGTGGAAGAGGACAGCCTCCTTGAGGCAGGCAGCAGCCCCAGCAAAGCCACAGCAAAACTCCTGCATTAGAGAGGGAGTGATGCCAGTGAGGGGCAGGAGCTGAGCACAGCACTGCGGGCTGAGGCCAAGCTGAGAAACACACTGAATACTGAGCAGGAGAGATCAGACACTACCCTGCACTCGGTGGCATCTAATCATGACTTTCCCATCTTGTTTGGATAAAATATGCTTGTGCACACAGAGTATTGACAGGTGGTCTTGGGCCATCGTTAGGAAAATAGTGATGCCTTTGCATAACCTTCTGGGGCAATCTTTGTCTTCACTCAGCTCCCTTCTGAATTATGGGGTGATGGAGGTATGACCTGGGACAAGCAAACCAGAGGAGATTCGCGTGTTATTTACTGAACTCTATGTCAGGTTTGTCCAGAGGCAGCTTCCCTGACCTTCAGTCCTCTGAAGGAGCGGTGATGGTGCTGGCCCACCGCATTGCACAGCTCCCACGCGCTGGCTCCTGAGGACGTGTCATGTGTCCCTCACGTGCATCATTGGTCTAACCCTCCAGAGCCTTCAAAGCTCTGCTACCAGCTCTTCCACAGTTGAAGAAACTAAGGCTCAAAGAATTTAAATAATCAGCCCAAGGGTACATCTAACTAATGGTTAGAAAAGCTGGAATTGAATCAGAATCTGAACTCTTCATCCAGGATCAGTCCTGCAGCATGCTCTGCCATCATCCTGGGGCACCAATCACTGTTTCAAAGGAAGTATCAAAGTGAAAATTGTTTTTAAATACCTTTAGGGTGTTAGTGCATCCTAATCTTTATGCTGTGGCATTGTCTGATGCTGGGCTGTAGATCAGTTCACTCTGCTCGGTGAGCTGAGGACCTTGGTTGAGCAGTGAGGCCACGGAACACACACACAGAGTCACATAGTCCATCTCAGTGGCAGCTGTTCCTAGTGGATTGCGATAGTGTCACACACTGCAAAGCTATAGTGATAAATGTGGTGTCTCAGCCTTTCATCACTGTGACAAAATACTTGAGATGATCAACTTATAGGGAAGAAAGGTTCATTTTGGCTCACAGGTTTAGAGCTTCAGTCAACCCTCTTAGATCCCATCATGTGAAATCTGTGGTGGGGAGAACATTATGCATGGAGTGTGTGGCAGAGGGTGACTGTTCCCTTCAAGGTGGCCAAGAAGTAGCAGGAGGAAGAGATGAGGGTTCAGGGTACCAATGTCCACCCCAGTGGCCTCATTCCCTTGATATCACTGTCTGGGGCCCGCCTGAGTCCCACGCCCTACAGGCTGCTCTGCCTCCCATTAAAGCCTGAGCCTTATGACCAAGCCTTCAGCATATGGCCTCGGGGGGCATGCAGATCCAAAAGCCAGGACACACAGCTGAGGCTTCTTCCTTCACACTCACCCACTTTCTCATTCTCATTTACTGTCTAAAACCAATTTTCCCTACTTCCCTCATAACACTAATCCCATGGCAATGCTGAGACTAAGCACTGCAGAGGCTAACAGCGGCCTTTGGGCAAGCGGGCACTTAGGAAGTGGACCGACAGTTGAGGACAAAAACCTAGATCCTGGTGTGTAGACTTAAAGGAAATAATCAAAAATTCAGAGTAGGCACATGATTGTTCAGATTATAGGCACATATATGTTCATCTCTGCATTACTTATAAAAAAAAATACTTTAAAAAACAAAACTTGGAAGGCCCAGAGAGATAGCTCAGTAGAATAAGTGCTTCACTGGCAAGCACAGGGGACTGAGTTCAATCACCAGTACCGAAAAAAATCTGTCCAATTTAGCTTTTTTTTTTTGGCGAAACTAGAGATTGAACTCAAGGCCTTGCACTTGCCAGGGAAGCACTTATACCACTGAGCCATCTACCCTGCCCTGTTATATTTAGGAGAATGCTCACAAAATAAAATACTATGCAGCTCTTAAAGTATTTATTATAAACAACTTCAATGGAATGAGAAAATATTCACATAATTCTATATAGGAACAAAGGATGAAATACTATTAAAAAAAACCAACGATATAAAAAAACTTCATGGAATGTAAGGAATAAACCAAAATACTAATAGAATTAATCCGTGGGAAGTGTGGAATATATAATAATTATTTTACCATTTATTATTTTATACTTTTTATTTTACTTTATTGAAGAACAAATAGGAATGAGTTTCAAATCAAATTGGTAGAACAGATTCAATAATTAATACATTGCATATTGTTTTCATAGTGGTTTTATGTTGTACAAGATATAGACATGATATTCTATTTACAAACACTATTAGAACAGATGCCTCTAATCAATGAATTAAGAGAATGTAGCTATATACCTATCTTTTTTTTAAAGCTGAATTATAGTACAGTTTCAATAAGTAATACTTTACATTGTTATCTTCCTAGTGGTTATCCATAGTACAAGAAGCTGACAGGATATCCTGTCCAAACACTATTAGTGCAAATCTTTCTTCTCATAGAATTACAGAAAAGTACTGCATATTTATATTAACTGCATATTTATACAAACACAGAATGGTTCTTCCTTTGTATCCCCCCCCCTTTTTTTGTTGTTCAGTCTTGTCAGAGATGGGTATTTTATTGTCATTTAATTATTATGGGTGCTTCAATTCAGTGAAACAATCCAACAAAGTCCAGCAGTTCACAATAATAGTGGGTTATCTGAAGAAGTTGTTGACTAGAGCCATTTACAGCTCAGCTTATTATTATGACATTATTTTATATACCTCATTTTTATACTTTTCTGCTGGATGCTTAAGACCAAGATAGACCAAGACCTATATAACAAAAAATGTAACTTTTGTACCTGATGAGGTCAGTCACGTCCCCTCAGGGTTTATCCTATAACCCTCCCTGTACCTCATTCTATAGATCCTTTGTCAGTGTCAGCAATGTGGATGAGTCATAGCCATTGCTTGACCGGTTTGCTCTCTGTGAAAGCCTGAGAGAAAGTTTTCTTTCCATGTGACTCTCCTTAGGCACACTGTAGGTCATTGACCACATTCTTCTGTGGCTCCATAATCTCCTTGATCAGAAAATTTAGGGCACAACTGAATTTCATGATGTTAGAGTACATATTCTCCTATGTCCTGAGTATTCACTGACCTTGAAAGGCTAGGGCAAAAATGTTGGCTGACCTTGCAGCCCTCCCATTTCCCCAATTTTTGATCTGCAAACTTAGGTTGTTAACCCTCTAGAACAGAAGCTGATTATTACCCTGCAACATATGCAGTTCAGTTTACCCTATCTAACTAAATTCTTTTTAGTTGTTGTTATACCTTTCTATTTGTATTTCTTCTTTTAATTTCTTGTACTAGGGAAACTATATGATATTTGCACATGTGTGTCTGGTTTCACTTATGAGTATATGTTCAAGTGGCATCCACTTCAATATAAATGCTTCAAGTTTATCATTTTTATACCTGATTAATACTCCATTGTATACCACATCTTTTTCAACCATTCCTCATGTGACAGGCATCTTGGTTGTTTCCAAGATTTTGCTATCACAAATTGTGCTCCTATAAACATAGGTACACATACATCACTATGATATGATGTTTTCAGTCCCTCCGGGAAAATTCCCAGTAGGGGGATAGCCAGCTTGAATGGGATTTCCAGTCCTAGTTTTGTGAGGAGTCTCCAAACTGATCTCTACAATGGTTGCACCAATCTACATTCCCACTGGCAGTAAAGAAGTGTTCCCTTTTCCCCACATCCTCTCCAACATTTGTTGTTCGTTGATTTCCTTATGATAGCCATTCTTTCTGGAGTGAGATGGTATCTCAGTGTTGTTTTAACTTGCATTTCATGGATGGCTAGTGATGTGGAGCATTTCTTCATATATTTATTCACTTCCTTAATTTTGTCCTCTGAGAAGTGTGTATTCATCTCAGATGCCCATTTCTGGATAGCGTCTTTAAATTTGAGGGCCCTAATGTATCTTAGTTCTTCATAAATTCTAGACAGCAGACTTTTGTCTGATTGATTATTACTTAGGATTTTTTCGAAATTTGTGGGTTGTCTTTTCACTTTCTTGATAATTTCTTTTGACATGCAAAAGCTTCTCAAGAAGGGTTGATCCCAGTTGTTGATTCTTTCAAGTGTTTCCCTTGCGAATACATGTTTGTTCATGAGCTCTTTGCCTACCCATGTGTCTTCAAGAGTTCTTCCTACTTTCTCTTCCAGGAGATTGAGTGTTACTGTTTTAATATTTAGATCTTTACTCCATTTTAACTTTAGTGCATGGTGATAGGGCTGGGTCAAGTTTTAGTTTTCAGCATGTAGAAAGCCATTTTCTCCAGCACCATTTGTTAAAGAGGCTTTCTTCCAGTGAGTGTGTTTGGCCCCTTTGTCAAAGATCAGGTGTTTGAGTGTGTTCATAGTGGTGTCTGCATCTTCTAATCTATTCCATTGACCCTCAGGTCTATTTTGTTGCCAATACCATGTTGATTTTATCACAGTGGCTTTGTAGTATAATTTCAAGTCAGGAATTGTGATGCCTCCTGCATTGTCTGTGTTGGCCAGGATTGCGTTTGCTATTCTAGGTCTTTTCTCATTCCAAATAAATTTTAGAAATGATTTCTCTAGGTCTGGGAACTATGTTGGCAGCAGTTTGTACAACAATTTTGGGAGTATAGCCATCTTCACGATATTGGTTCTTCCTATCCAGGAGGAGGGAATACCTTTCCATTTTCTGAACTCCTTTCTGATCTCTTTTCTTAGGGTACTATAATTTTCTGTGAAAAAAATCTTTGACTTCCTTGGTTAAGTGAATTCCAAGGTATTTCATTTTCCATGGTGCTATTGTAAAAAGTATTGTTTCTACAGTTTCCCTCTCAATGTGTTTGTTATCTGTGTAGAGGAATGCTATTGACTTTTGAGTATTGACTTTGTATCCTGCTATGCTACTAAATTTCTGTATCAATTCTAGAAGCTTCTTGGTGCAATTTTTTGGGTCTTCTAAGTAATGAATCATGTCATCTCCAAATAGTGATAATTTAACTTCTTCTTTACCTATTCTTATTCCCTTTATATCTCCCTCTTGTCTAATGGCTGTTAATAAATGTAGCTAATTCTTCCAAAACTATATTTAATAGGAGGGGTGATAGAGGACATCCTTGTCTTATACCTGATCTAAGAGTAAAAGATTTGACTTTTCTCCATTTAGAATTATATTAGCTGTTGGGTTGTCACAGATGGCTCTTATCAAATTGAGGTAGAGGCCTTCTATACCAATTTTCTGTAGGACTTTGAATATGAATGAGTGTTGGACTTTGTCAAAAGCTTTCTCTGCATCAATTGAGATGATCATGTGGTTTTTAGATTTCAGTCTATTAATGTAGTATATTACATTTATAGATTTTAAAATATTGAACCATTCTTGCATCCTGGGATGAATCCTACTTGATCATGGTGTATGATCTTCTTGATGATTTGCTGTACTCTATTCGCTAGGATTTTATTGAGGATTTTTGCATCTATGTTCATGGGAGAGATTGGCCTATAGTTCTCCTTTTTAGTTGTGTCTTTCCCTAATTTTGGAATCAGTATAATACTTGCCTCCAAAAATTATTTTGGGAGGACTGATTCCTTTTCAATTTCATTGAAGATTTTGAGGAGTGCTGGGATTATATCTTCTATAAATTTCTTGTAGAATTTAGTTGTGAATCCATCAGGACCTGGACTTTTCTTTGTCAGAAAAGTCTTTATTATTGTCTTTATTACATTCCATGTGTCATTGGCTGTTATTGGCTTATTGAGAGCTGTTATATCTTCTTGATTCAGTTTTGGTAATTTGTACCTTTCGAGGAACCTGTTCATTTCTTCTGTGTCTTCTATTCTGTGAGCATAAAGATTCTCAAAGTAGCTATTGATAATCTTCTGAATTTCCACTGGGTCTGTGGTGATTTCACCTTTTTCATTCCATATTGCTTGTATTTGAATTTTTTCTTTCCTCTTCTTGATGAGGTTAGTGAGGGGCTTATCGATTTTGTTTAGTCTTTCAAATAACCAGCTTTTTGATTCGTTGATTCTTTGAACTGTTTTCTTCATCTCAACTGAATTAATTTCTGGTCTAATCTTTACGATTTCTTCCCATCCTTGGGCTCTGGGTCTGGCTTGCTCTTCTTTTTCTAGATATCAGAGGTGCAACATTAAGGTGTTTATTTGTTACTTTTCTGCTTTCCTAATTGTGAGTTCATAGCTATGATATTCCCTCTGAGAACTGCTTTCATCGCATCCCATAAATTCCCATAAGTAAGTTGTGGTTGAATTTTCATCGAATTGTAGATATTGTTGAATTTCTTGTTGAATTTCTTCTATGACCCATTGATTGCTGAGTAGGGTGTTGTTTAATTTCCATGAATTTAGCATGTTTTTCTGATTTCTTTTGTCGTTTCTTTCCAGTTTCATTGTGCTATGGCCAGACTATATGCATGGGATAATTTCTGTTTTCTTGCATATACTTAAGCATGACCTATGGACTAGTATATGGTCTATTTTGGAAAATGACCCGTGTGGAGCTGAAAAAATTGTGTATTCAGCTGTGGTTGGGTGGAACACTCTGTATATGTCCACCAGGTCCATTTGTTCCAAGCTCTGGTTCAGTTCTGCCACTTCTTTGCTAATTTTTTTTGTCTGGTTGACCTATCTTTTTGAGATAAGGGGGTGTTAAGGTCTCCTGTTAAGATTGTGGTCTTGGATATTATATTTTTTGTGTCCATTAAGATTTCTCTTATACAGTTGGATGTTCCTGAGTTTGGTGCATAGATATTTATGAGTGCTACCTATTCCTCTTGAATTTTTCCCCTAACAAATATATACTGGACTTCTTTATTTCATTTGATCCTTATTGGTTTGAAGTTGAAACTATCAGAATTGCCACTCCTGCTTTTTACTGAGGTGCTGGGGCATGTAGTATTGTTTTCCATCCTTTGACTTTTAGCCTATGAATGTCTTTTTGAGTTAAGTGTGTTCCTCATATACAGCATACTGTTGGGTTTTATTCCCTAATCCACTGTGCCAGTCTATTTCTCTTACTTGGTGAACTGAGTCAATTTACATTGATGGTTATAATTGAAATGTGTTGACTTATGATTGTCATGTTATTTACCTGCTATTGTTTACTGCTTTTTATGCTGTGTTTAAGTGTTTGCCCTGTTTAGTGGGTTTCTTCTGTTCTTGTTCATGGAGTTCTGGTCATTGTGGTCTCTCTCTAGAACATCTTCCATTAGCCTGTGTTGTGATGGCTTTTTCAACATGAAATTCTTTAGTTGTTCTTTGTCTGGGAAGTATTTCACTTCTCCATCAAACTTGAGAGTTTTGCAAGGCATAATAGTCTGGGCTGGAATTTGTTTTCATAGAAGACTTGAAGTACTTTGTTCCATGTTCTCATTGCCTTCATGGTTTGTGTAGAGAAGTCAGCTGTAGTACTGATGGGTTTTCCTTTGAATGTGATCTGCTTCTTTTCTCTAGTGCTTTTCAGTATATTATTCTTATGTTGGATTTCTGGCATCTTGACTATTATATGTCTCAGTGTGTTTTTAGTTGGCTTGAAGTTATTTGGCATTCTATGTGCTTTCGTTAGCTGAATGTTAGATTGTTTCCTCATAATTGGGAAATTTTCTGCTATTACTTCTGCTCATATTCTTTTTATATCATTTGTATTGATTCTTTCTTTCTCATTGATGCCTATTAATCTCACATTGTTCGCCTTGGCATCATCTTGCAGGTGATGGGTTATTTTTTCCTGCATCCTCATTGTTTTTAAGAGATCCTTTCTCACTTTTTCACTAGCTGCACCAGCATCTTCAGGTTCTTAAACTCTGTCTTTGCTTTCACTCAAATGGTTTCGTAGATTCGTGATTGAGATTTTAAGTTCTTCTATCTCTCTTTGACTCTGCTTCATGTGATCTATTTCTTCCCTATATTGCCCATTCAAGGAATCTGCCATATTTCTAATCTCTATTTTTTGTCAATGTCTTCTTTAGAGGTAGCTACTAATTCTTTTACTGCAGAGTTTTTTACAAATTGGGTTTCCTCCATATATTTCTGGAATTGATTCTCTACTTCAGATGGTATGATTTCAAAGATTTCTTTTTTGTGTCAGAAATTATTTCTACTCTGAGTTCCTCCTTACCTTTCTGCTGTTGTTTCTTTGCTTGTGTTGCTATTAATTCATATGTTTCAGCTGGAATAGTATTCTCTGCACATGTTCTGGGTGGCCATTGAGTTTCCCCCATATGTTTCTGGATTTGATTCATTACTTCAGATGCTATGTATTCAAAAATTTCTTTTTTTATTTCAGGCATTAATTCTGGTCTGAGTTCCTCTATACCTTCCTGCTGTGTTTCTTTGCTTCTGCCTCTGTTAATTCATTCATTTCAGCTGAGCTAGTGTCCTCTGCTCTTATCATTGGTGGGCTCGAGGCCTGAGACTATATTTTGCTCCTTGTCTTTATCATTTTGTATAGCACTGACCTCTGACCTTTTGTGTAGAGCTTTGGTGGAGTTATAACCTTAGCGTGTAATGAGATTCTTGTGCCAATCTCTTAAGTTTGGTATTATCCAGTTATGCCTGGCCCGGATCTAGCTGTTGTGTTCAGTTCCTTTTTGCTTCAGCCCTTTTAGCACAACTGTGAGCCTGTAGTTCCCCTCTGTTGTGCCCCTGGTCCAGGGAACACCAGGGAGCACCATAGCTCTCCCACACACTCACCAGGCAGTCTTGGGCTGGATCAGGGGCCAGAAGAGTTACAAAAATTCTCACTCGCTCAGCGGGCTTGGGGGCAGGGGCTCTGGGGAATTGCAGGGATGGCCAGCCTGGGGTGGATGGGGCCAAGAGAGTCTCGGAAATTCTCTCTCACTCGTAGATCTTGGGGGCGGAGACTCCGGAGGGTGCTTACTGCTGGAGGCATGCAGAGAAGCCAAAAGTTCTCCTGCACACTTGGGCCGGGCTTGGCTGGATCTGGTCGAGAGAGTCTCAGAAGTTCTCACTCATTGGGTGGGCCTGGGGGCAGGGGCTCCAGGGAATTGCATGGTGGGCTGGGCTGGGGTGTATTGGGCTGAGAGTCTCAGAAATTCTAGCTCACTTGGATGTCTTAGGGGTGGGGCTTTCACCATTTTTAAAAAAAATTTACCTTTGCTTTCCAAATTTAATAGATGAAAACAGGTTTCTTTTGTAATTTAAAAAGCATGAAAATGTTTTATAAATAGTAAAATCAATTTCTCATGCAGACTTCTCCTGTAGTACCTATTGAAAGATCTTCCCTGAACCCTAGCTTTTACTCTGAAAGAACTGTAGACATCAAAATGTAACTGTGTTTTACAGTGAGAAAACTGAGTCCAAGATTCCTGCACGAGTCCATTAGCACCTCTCGGTGAGTGACAAAGGTTTCCAGACTCACAGACTGTTTTCCACTGCCTGATGCTGCTTCCTTCACTTTGAGATCAATGTCTCAGTGTTTTCAGTAGCTGTCTGCAGATCCTCACTGTAATGCGTACTGTAAGTTGACACAGTTTCCCTATCTAGGGTTTAGTGTAGGATACCAGCAACAAACCCAGGATAACAAACACATCAGCTCCAGTGTGCAGGCCTACCCTTCTCACTCTTGGGTAGTTTATTTCTCAAAGTCAGACTCCCACCTCTCTACTCCTGGCCCACACCCCACCCTCCCCTAAGCCCACCCAAATGACTACAACTCTACTGATGGGCAGCAGGTTTGTCCAAGATCTGCAGAGGTGATCTGCATTTCTTGTAATTCCTGAAGGTTAAATAGAAAATAATACCCAACCAACATCGCACTTAATACCCAACTGACCAACAAGACACTGTCAGAAAGTATAGTGCCCTAGAAGAGCAGTAATGTTTTCAGCCCCTATTATATATATATATATATCTCATATATTATCATGCATATTATATATTATGTGAAACACACACACACATATATATATATGTTTGACACAGCACATATTTTATGGGCTACATGTTGGGGGATTCAGTAACAGAATATAAAAAGAGAAATTACTTTTTTCTGGCAGTGGTGGCTATAAGCCCAGCATTCTGGGAGGCTGAAGCAGGAAGATTGCAAGTTCAACCTAGCCTAGGCAGTTTAGCGACTTAGCAAGACCCCAGCTCAAAATACAAAATAAAAGGGAAAAAAAGGGAGTGCTTCTATGGGATTCATGGGATTTATACCCCAAAGGAAGACAGAAAGTAACCATTATTTATCAATGGTTCAGGTACCATAGAGAAGTACACAACCCTCAGAGATCATAGAATAACATAACAATGTATGTGAACATGAAGTAAGGATCTAGATTAAATGAGATATTATACATAAAGTACTTAGCAGAGTCCCTGGTACAGAGTAGTACTCTGTAAATGGTAGTTATTTTTATTATCACTGGTGGCCTAAAATGTTTCCAAAAGGCAAAACCATTTCTTAAATATCTGAACTGGGAAGAAAAATGTGTGGTCTGTGTACCATTTGTTCACTCCTTTGTTCCCTTAATGTATATTTTTATGTTAGTACACATGTATGGGGCACCATACAGAGAGCACAAAAATGTATAAGGCTCCCTACTGCTAATTCTGATGAGGAAAAGTCGTAAAAATGCAAAATTATATGATAAGAAAACTACTGCATAACTGAAAGAGCTACTTGAAGATTCTGCTATAATTTGGATCTTAAATGTCCCCTAAAGGCTCATTGCTGTAGGCATGCTTACTTCCCTGTGGTACTTTTGGGAAGCTCAGGAACCTATAGGAGGTCAGGCCCAGTTGGAGGAAGTTGGGTCCCTGGGGTGTACCCTTTTGTAGACTCCAGGGTGACCTCAATCTTGCAGTGATCCTCTCCTCTCTACCCCCTAATGCTGGGATTACAGGCATGAGCACCCATGCCAAGTTGCCTGAAGGGTATGTAGGACCCTGGTCTCCTCCTGTGTTTGTTTTGCTTTCTGAACATCACGGGGTTAACCATACCACTCTACCACTTTCTCCTGACATGATCAGAGAAAACAGGGCCATGTGACCTAGGCTGAAACCTCTGAACCTGTGAGCCAAAAAATCTGTCCTCTTTTAGTTTGACTTTCTCACGCACTTATTGCAGTGATGACAGCTGACTTACATTCTGACAAGAAGCCATCGCTGAATGTATGACAGAAGTTGAGTCTAAGGCATAAGGGCAGGAGCCACTATTTATCATTGGATTTTCCCTGGGTGTGGAAAGCTAGGTGACTTCTTTTTTTTATAATTTCCTATCTCTATATTTTATCTCTTAGTTCAACCATTTAATGCATTTCAGAAAGGAAAAATGCTGGAAAGGGTTTGTTGTCACACCAAAGCTACAGAAATTGGGCCTAGAGAACAAACTCAGGACAGAAGTGTGTCTTACAGAGGGACTCATTCCAGAGGACGTATAAACTGTCTTTCTCCACTAGACCACAGTTCAGTAAAAAACTGTGATTTGACCACATTCTCTAAGAATTAGGTGCAGTGATCCAGCACCCAAGAAGGTGAGAGGCTTCCGTCTCAAGATCCCTGTGCCCACCAGTGAATGCCCAGGAGAGTAGGGGCCACCTAGCCCAAAGCCACTTTTCAAGTTGTCACGCACAGATAGAATCCTCTTGCTCACTCTGCTCCCCCATGTCAGAGCCCCAGAAGTCAGGAACTCAGTGGCAGTGTCTGTTTAAGAGCCTAACATGGGGGTGAAGAAGAAAAGAATAAAAATTTAAGTGAAAAGTTCTCCTCTGTGTGGTAATTACAGGGTTTTCTTCCTATAAACCTGTCTGTGGCTGACAGCCCAAGGCCCTCCCTGCTTCCCAGCCTCTTTTCTGCCAGGAGCTTGGGCCAAACCGCAAGCAAAGCCCAGACTCAATAAGATGACTGATGGCCCAGAGAAACACAGTCACTTGACACCTTCCACGGTCCTGTCACATGGACAGAGCAAGTGGGTCTGCCAGGCGCACATGCCTTTGGAGTATTCCCTTGTCCCTGGCCCTGTAGGTCACCCGGAGAGTGAAAAGCCAAGTCAGTCCCTGAAAAATCTCCCTAGTTCAGGAACCAACTGACAAAAATGTAATTGTCACTTTAATTATTTGTAAACCAATAAGTAAACAAGAAAACAAATCCAAGTGTAGCAAATTGGGAGAAAGAAAGAGTTTGTTCTAGAAGAGAAGGAGGGTTGGACAAAGACTATTGTTTGAGAGTCTCTCTGTCAGCCTTGCTCAGCTGGACCAACTGCCTCCACCCCAGGCACTAGGCATTCAGGGAGAAGGGCTTTCATGGCAAAAGGGCAAATGAAGGAGCGATGCTGTTCTTCACATGAGGCTGACCGCACTGTGGAAGACAAATTTCACAAACCAATAAATCTGACTTTCCCTGTGTCCACATGGCAACCCACAGGAAGAAAAGACTCCAGAACCATCTGCTGAAGAATGCTGCTTCAGAGAAGGACTCAGGGTGCTGCCTTACGGGGTGTAGCTCCCCTGGAAGACACTGCACAGTTCAGGAACAGTAAAAGAGCAGAAGGGAACAATCCTGAGGGAAAATGTTTACCCTGATTGTCTCCTCCTTCCAGAGAGTCCTGTTTGGGGCTGCGATGTGACAGGGACCAGTGATGAGCACTGCCTTTTAAGTTTAATTTCCACGCCTGGCATAATGGCTCCAGGAAGAGCAGAGACACATCTAATCTCTCTTTGGGAATCTACAGAATTCCACAAGCGCAGAAAGTCTGGTAGATCTGGTTCATCAACATATAAACAGTGATTGTCTTTGAGTTGCAGGATACTATGGAGTTTTCCTTTCTTCATTAACTTTTCCTTGACTCTTTGTACTTTTTGTGTATAACACACTTCAATTATGTTTATGATTATTAAAGAAATACAATCCACATATGACTGTGGTTCTTCCTTGAGAGACTTCAGTAAAATAAAAAGACAGACCAAACCTCTAACAACAGAAGTAAGAGGTGGAGACCTTGGAGGTGAAATAAAACACCGTTGCAGAGGGGGTAAAGAGAAGGGAGCTGGTCAGTGGGTAATTGGATTGTAGAAACCATATTCCAGTATGACACTGGTGGCAAACGCAGTGCAGAGCAAGACGTGATTGAAAGTGTCTGTGGACAAACTGGCCAGGTGATGGAAGGCCATACCCTCATCCTCCTCAGCCATCCCTGAATGTGGAGTCTTGACAGCTAAACCTCATGCAAAAATGAGAGCTGCCTACCTTTCAGGTATTAGTTTCTGAGAATTATAATTCTAGACCCACGCGTACAAATTCCTCCCACTTCACATTTTACAGCTTCCTAGCCAGTCTTCACTTCCTGCTTTTACCAAAATGAGGCCTAGCAGGGAGGGAAACACTGGAATGGAGGAACAGCATTTATTTGGGGAAAGAGGACTACTCTGGAAAAGCATGGGATGCTTAACTGGCTTTTTCACTATAGTTCTTTTGTTGATTGTTCTCCTCATTCTCCATCCCTCCGGTGTCCTTGGTAAACACTGATATGGGAAAATATGAGAGTGGAAAGAAAAGAAGGAAGGGAAAGAGGGAGAAAGGGGTGAAAAGTGGGAAGGGGTGGTGGTGAAGTTGGCCTCTTTCTGACCTTGCTCAGACAGACTTGTCTAACAGACTTGCCAGCTTAGACCTGGGGCTTTGGCTGGACCTTCAGCTTTCAAGTCTTATGTGTCTTTGCAGCAGGCTTTTCATCCTAGCCTTGTCCCTCCTCATTCAGGTCTCTAATCTGGTCACCCTAAGACTGACCTCCAGGCCGAGGAGCATGAAAGAATAGAGCACCCTCATTTGGCACAGACATCCCTGAACTGAAGGGCACAAGAATCATGTCACAAATTGGATGTGATGTGGACTTCGGGCCAAACTCAACTGCTCAAATTCTAGGTCTGCTATTCATTGTTTCATCTTGACCAGAATACTTAATTTCTCTGGGCTTCTTTCTTTTATGTGTAATATGAGGCTGATACTATCTACTGTGTGGATTTACTGGGAGGATTCAATGAAACTTTATACATAAAAGTCCTACCATACTCCTGATGTGCAGGAGCTGCATAATTTTGGTCTCTTTCTCATTTTTTCCTATGTGCTTTTTTCTTTTTCATCTTATATAAATGTGGACACAAAGAGGAAAGCAATAAGATTCTTCTCAGGTGATCACACCTAATCGTAGGTAGTGCCAGGCCTGAGAATGCTGCTGCTTTGCTAGGTGTCTCTATTGTTGTTTGGGTTAGAGACTCACCTTCCTGGGGAAAAAGCCCCTGCCAGGCAGCTAGCTCACTTCTGGGCTAGGTGAGGCATCTGGGCCATGAGGATGCACTAGAAATTAAGATGATAGAATTTTAGAATATTAAAATTGATAGCACCTTAGATATTAGCCAATTACCACTTAGGTTCTTTCTTGGAGATTCCACTTTCCTAAATACAAAATCTCAAACAGCAATCTCAAAGAGCTAGAAATTCTGTTGCTCAGTGTGTGGAATGTACAGGTAGGAATCTATAGCACAAATAATGTGCAAACACTAAATCATTTCTATTTCCTGATGAGTTAATTCATGGGTCAACTAGGATTCAAGGACCAGATGACCATTGGACATACTGTTAGGATGGATAGAATATTAGAAAATGATTTATTTTGGGTGTCAGCAGAGCCTTACTATTTCACACATACATTGGTCAGTATTAAATAGCATAGTGAGAGGTTGAGATCTGGGGTCTGGTTGGTGCTAATGTCAGGTTTATTAGGAAAGTTCATTAAGAGTATTTGTAAGGGCATAGAGCTTAGACCTAATACATTACTGCATTGCTCCCAAGCAGTTGCTTAGGGCTGGAAAATGTCAGGATGCACTCATGAACATGGAGCAGTGGCTGTGTTTTGCTGCCTTAAGCTGCAGCCAGTGCCACCCTTTGCCTGATCCTATGGACACACAGCATTAGCTTCTGCTGTATTTCATAGAGTTTTGGTAGACTGATTGAAGTAATTTAGAGTTGGAAAAGATTTTTGAATTGTTGAAATAAACCATCTTGTTCCTGTGATCTAAGGAAAGAAAATCTCCATGCCAACTGGCCAAAATTTTAGATCATCTGAAACAACCTTTTGGAATATTTCTTTTGGAAGGTATCCATGCACCACAGACCTATATACTACAGCTAAGAAATGTAAGGCCCATTTGTTCATTTCTAAATAAATTTCCATTAAGAAATTCACTTGGGGGGGAAAACCTGGCCCACTTTATTATACCAAAATGAATTTCCAGAAATGAAAATGATGATATAAATTACATTCTTAAAATTGTCAGTTTGAAGATTGGACTCTAACGTGTGTATTTCAGACATAAAATGAAACAACACAGGGAATTTTCTTTCTCCATCTTGACAGAGTGAAGGAAGAACTATAAATTGATATCATCTAACTGTCAGGCAAAATAATACCAAAGATTTAGTATGATATCAAAGCATCAAAATTCTGAAGGTATAATGTTTCTTGCCATGTACAGAGCACAAAAGGGAAGCAGGGTCACTGGCATTTTATTTTTTCCTATTTTAAGTTTTCTTAATACAGGTTTGTAGTACAGAATGATCACATTCCTTGTGGGGAGTTACACGTGGGCATCACACATTTAACTCTTTCTTTTGTCCCTTTCTCTTTACTTCCTTTCCTCTTCTCTCCATTTCTTGATTTCCTTCCTATTTACGAAGGACCTATTATCTCCCTATTTCCTATTATCTTTTATTTTATGCTTCATTTATATTTTGAGTGACTCATATAAGAGGAAACCATGCTATACTTAAGCTTGTGGGGGCACTGTCATTTTAATACAGAAGAAATAGTGTTGGGTTTTCACATTCACATTAAGTGAAAACTGAATTATAAAACATTTTTTTCTTTGCAGTGTTGAAGATTGAACTGAGGACTTCACACATGCCAGGCAAGTGTGAGCCATACCCTCCACCCAAAATACTTTATGTATTATTAACCAGTCCTTATTCTACACTTGCATTTCTGTAAATGTCAAGTCTAATCAACAGTGCACATATTTACAAATAACTTCCTTATGCTGAAGTTCAATAAAAGGAAAATAAAGCCTATTTCTAATTTTTGTTTAACAGGGTCCACTCTACTCATCTCTGTTACCTGCTTTCTGTGCAGACACAGGACTTTTGATTGCTAGCCTGAAAGTCTCTACCCTTGAGGGAAGGGTAGGAGGTTGTGCACCCCTGGAGGCTGGAGGTAGTGCATCCCTGACCTTAGGATCAGGACATTACCCGGCCTGGACAGAAACCGAGGGCATTGCCACAGAGTGGGCCAGAGTCCTTGGACTGTGTCCCATGTGGCTTCATCTGCAATACACTATGGGCCAGACATGCAGAGTCTGTAATTAACCAGCAGGAGTACTTGGGCCCCTTGAGCCTGGCCCTGACACCGGACTGATCCTTCATGCCATCAGTGTACCTCTGGGATGCAGGAATAATTTTTGCATGAGAAATGGAGATCCTCAAAGAGAAGTACTGGAATCTGACTCTCTATGAATGGAACAATAAATGCCTAAGTGACCAAGTGAAAAATAAAATAAGATTAATTTATATTTTTGTTTTATTATACCTCAAAGAATTGGATTAGTCATAGTTCTAACTCTGTGACACAGCCTCATGACCTTCTTTTGGTGGAGATATAGCTATTTAACCATTTGAGTGGATTTAGCTATTTAATTATTCAGAGATAGGCACATGTAGTACAAGCTCTGTACTAATACCAAGCATCATACTGAAACCTATTCACATGGGATATAACGGAAAGAAGTGCAGAATCATGAAGACATTAAACATCTGCCCCTGACCTCTACTCTGCAAGGCCTCCTGCAAATATTACCTATCTATCCATCATCCATCTATCTATCTATCTATCTATCTATCTATCTATCTATCTATCTATCCATCCATCTATCTATCTATTTTAAAGAGAATAAAAATGATGCAGAATTTCAAAACAAGATGATAGAAAGTTAACAATGGTAATTTCACTACATACTGTTATCTTCAAAGTAGTTGTTCAGATTACCATATATAGTCATACAAACTCATCAAACAGGCATCAATTGTTCTTTTATATAAGTCAATAGAAATTAGCAGTACAATTATCTTGGTTAATATATATATATATATATATATACATATATATACATACATATATATATACATATATATATATATATATACCCTTCCTTCCTTCTTTCCTTTCTCTTTTCCCTATCCCAGTTATTCATTCCTTTTGAGTGGCTTCTTTCTCTTTCACAGTATCTATTGTTGCTTTCAGATTTTATTTACTCTTTGAGGTATTTACATGTGCAAGACAATGCAATGTTTACATATGTTGGTCTGATTGATTTCAGCCAAGAGTATGTTCTCAAATTGCATTCATTTACCAGTAAAAGCCTTAAGTTTATCTTCTTTATAGCTAAGTAATATTCCATTGTATAAAAATACCACATCTTTTTATTCATTCCTCAATTGATGGGTATTTGGGTTGCTTCCAAGATTTATCTGTGACAAATTATGCTGCTACAAATACATACGATGCTGTGGTATGCTGTTTTCAGTCCTCCTGGGAAAAAGACCCAGAAGAGGAATAGCTGGGTCAAATGGAACCTCTAGTCCTAGTATTTTTTAGAAGTTTCCACGTTGATTGAAAAATTTTTGCACATCAAAAGAAATGACAAACAGAGTAAGAAGAAAACCCACAAATTAGGAAAAAAAAATCGTAGCCAACTGTCCCTCAAAGGATTTATATCTAGAACATGTAAATAATTTTTTTAAAAAATGAAGCCTATAAAATTCAAAGATCCATTCAAAAACTGGGTATCTGAGATGAATACCCACTTCTCAGATGAAGGAACACGAATGACAAATGAAGGCATGAAAAATGTTCAACATCATTGGTCATTTGAGGAATGCAACTTAGAACAACACTGAGATTCCATTTCATCATAGAGAGAATGGCTATCACCAAGAAATCGGTCAATAACGAATGCTAGAGGGACTGTGGGGAAAGAAGAACCCTTCTCCACTGTTGGTGGAAGCGTAGACTGGTGTAACCACTATCTATTTAATTTTACCAAAGTTGTCCCAGGACAAGCAAATGCAAGCTAAATTGTTTTCATTCCTCCCTTCTTTGCACTGCTATAAGCTGGTTGATCAGAAATAGAATCACCATGAGTGGCATGAACATTTCAGTGCAATATTCTCAGGTGGTTGGGTGGTGTGACGTTGGATGACTTTCAATTTTCACAGCTGAACTTTAAAATCTCATTAAAACAGCTTTTGTTGCTATTTACTGGGTTTAAATCAGCCGTGATTCATTGAACAAGCAGCCGCAGCAGGCTGTTTCTTAGCAGGTATAATAAGAGACTGTGAGAAGCATGATTGAGAAAGATGAAAGTGATTTCAGAGCTAATGCATCATGAACTCCTTTGTAAGAATTGTCTTCTGTAAACCCTAACTGATCTTTCTATGCGAATGAATGACTTTGAAAGAAAGTGTCTCTTGCTCCTCCCCCATACTGAAATGTTTGCATTGGCACAAGTGGCAGAATGGGTAGATTGCTAATAAGTTTGGAAACCTGTTCATGTCTGATGCAACCTGTTCTGTATCACATTAATTAAACAAGAAATCCTGAGCATAGAAAGATCTCTTAGATTCAGAACAATTCTAAATTCCCCACATAGCCCTTACTTAGAATTTTAACTTTTTCTTAACATCTGCTGGAAGAACCATGTAGAAATACTGCAGTGATTCTACTCATGGCCTGTGCTTGGTGCCGAGCTGGAGCAGATGGAGTCCGTCCTTCAAGTCACTCAGTCTTGTGAGGTGCTCGGTCATGCCTCTGGAAAATGGCAAAGGTCTCTGAAAATTATATTTCCAGGAAGAATGAAATAAGGGCCATGAAAAATATAAGACAGAGAGAAGTCCTTCAAAAGGATCTGAAGAGCGAAGTGCATGCAGGTTGTTAGATGTGCAGAAGGGCCCCAGACTCAGGTGGGGGAGAAGAGCAGTCATGGGGCAGTGGGCAAATGACAAGAGGCATGCCAGGAGAAAACTTCCTTATAGTTAGGCCCTTGGAGGAGAGAAAATGAGAGAAAGAAATATAATGAGAACAAGACTTTCCAGCTGGCAACCCCTGAGGTGTTGTGCCCTCACCCCCTTATCAACCTCCCTTGAAATCAGCTGTCCTAATCTTAGTAACTGCAGGCTGCCACTTGGTTAGCAGGATCCCACAGACTTTGGAAACCCCCTCTTTCCTATTTATCATTTTTCTGCTTTTTTTGCTCCTCCCAAGGGCCAGGTCTGACATAGTAGGAAGTCGGTTGTTTAGTTGCTGAAATTATATTAGCTGCTCTTATTTGCTCTTGGGATCCCTCTCTTCTCTAAAAGCGGTGATATGCAGCCATGTCATGAGCCAAGAAGAGGTTTGAGGGCTTGGAATTTTAGGTTCCCAGGAGTACCTCTAAAGGCCACCATGCCAGCACCCTGCCTTTTGTATCGTAGCTTCCTAAATCTTCCCTGATGAGCAGATAGGCCAGGGTCTGGGTAGCCCCAATCCCTCTGGTTTCGGTGACTCAGAGCCAGTCTTTTTAGCACATCTTTATTTCATGTTTCTACTCAGTAGCATTCAAAGGGATTCAGTAAGAGCTGGTCTATGTCAAGGGTACAAAGCCCCTCTTGAGTTCTGGGTGGCAGGGGAGCTACAGCATTGAAAAGACCTTCCCTGGCACAGGGAGGAGAACAAGTCACTACTCAAGGCTGCTTGGCTGTTTATGTCGGGCACAGAGTGCTCCATACTGGCTGCCTGCTGGCCACTCTGGGGCTGCGGCAAGGAAGCTGCTGACAGGCAGGGGCCATGGATAATGGGGGCATTCATTGGCTCCGGCTGCTCACCAATGCACAGGGGAGTGTAAAGGAAAAGAGTGCAGAGAGCACAAGGTGAACACCACTACTCGGAACGAGCCAGCCCCACTGCCTTCCGGGCCACCCCACAGCAAGGGAGAGTTGAGACATCACG
Organism: Ctenomys sociabilis; assembly: GCA_004027165.1. Classification (NCBI taxonomy): domain Eukaryota; kingdom Metazoa; phylum Chordata; class Mammalia; order Rodentia; family Ctenomyidae; genus Ctenomys; species Ctenomys sociabilis. The sequence goes on from PVKA01032269.1 coordinate 24,523, forward strand.
ACTGCAGGCAATGTGAACTTTTGTTGCCTGACTTGCCCAGATCTATAATAAGCCTAGTTAAACATTTCTAATATTTCCAAAGACTTTCTGTGAGCTTCCCCCAATGAGCTGTCTGTTAAGAAAGGGTGGATGGAGCTCCTATCTGCAAATGGGCTTGAATACAATTCAAACTTTTCTCTCCTGATGTAGAAGAGCTGGGTCAGCTTGGTCAGACACCCTCTGATAAGAGTCTTGGATGAAGAGCAGGAGGCCTTTGGTCTATTCCCAGCCTCAGCACATGAACGTGACCTCAGCAGTTACATAACTGTTCTTGGCTTCTGTGTCCTCACCTTGAAAATGGACACCCTAACTACTGTTCTATCCCTGCCCAGGATGGCTGGGAAGATGAAATGCGAAACCCATCCATCCTGTTGCTCTTCTTTAAGACCAGAGGTTGGCAAAACTGTCTGCAACAGGTCAACATATTAGTGTATTATTCAGCTTTTTGTCACAGAGACCTGAGACTCAACATATATATAATTTAGGGAAGGAGGGTTTAATTTCACTTCTGGTCTCAGGAGATTCAGTCCATTGTTGGATGGGTCCAAGGCAGAAATATTATGGCAGAACAGAGTTGCTTAACTCATGCTGGCTGGGAAGCAGAGTAGGGTAAGGGTGCCAGAGAGGAAAGGGCGAGGGACTAGATATAGTGGCCAAGGTCACCCGAGCCAGACACACGGGGAGCGCGTGTCACCAGCTGCCTGGAGGCTCTGAGGCCAACCAAATTAACAATGCAGTTTAACTGTCATTGCCAGGTCGGACCTACTTGAGACATTGTGTACCGCATCTGGTCTCTATTGCATAGTATGTGACTGTGTGTGTGTGCGTTGTGTATTGATGTGTGTGTGTGTGTCTGTGTGTGTATATATATATATATATATATATATATATATATATATATATATATA
>PVKA01032270.1:0-12997 GCA_004027165.1 Ctenomys sociabilis
TGCCTGTATGTCACTGAACCTGCTCCTCAAACTCCATCCCTAGAAAAATCCCATAAAGTCTCAGCCTTCCATTGTCTCAGGTCAGAGTATCCCCTTTCTCCCTGCCATTGGTCCTTTCTGTGTCTTCATAGTGAATGAAGGCTTCCCCCCTCTCTTTTATGTCTGCTTCTCTGATGCAACACTACCAAAAGCCTTAATGTTTTCTGCATGACATTAAAACTCCTATCATCATAAATCATAAATACAATGTGACTCCAATCAGTGAGCTGTGTTGTTCCCGGAGACTTCCCCAGTTTTTGAGCTTCCTCACCAATGAGCCACTCTCTTCCATCTCTACTGCCTGCTGGTTCTAGCTTACACCCAAAGCTGGCTAGTCTCAATTCTCACAGGTGAACCCAATCTCTTCTCTGGAGGTGGCGTGATCCTGCCTAGTTTTTTTTTTTTTTTTTTTTTTTTTTTTTTTTTTTTTTTTTTTTTTTTTTTTTTTTTTTTTTTTTTTTTTTTTTTTTTTTTCTCATCTTGAAAATTGTGAGCTCATGTCAGGACCCCTTTTCCTCATCTCTCTGGGCTGCACCCCCTGCTTTTGCTGGTGGAAACTGCTAAAACATATGTGGGCCTTTTTCTCTCATACTCACTCTGGGTTAGAAAGTGATGGTTTTCTAACAGAGGTAACATCAGGCTTTTGCCCTAAACCTTTGGCTCACTAATCTTATCACCATGGGAAATATTCATTCCTATCCTCTAAAACACACCCTGCTGGGTTCTTTCCTAGAGAACCTCAGCACCTTCCAACTAAGAGGCTATCTCAAACCCAAACAACTAACTTTTTACTGCCAGAAGGATGGTCACAATATCAACTCAACAATGGAAGCCAGTGATATGAACTTTTTTGCAATTCTGTGATCAAAATGGCAAATGACCAGAAGACCCTTAAAAGCTCTTGTTGATCCTGAAAACACACCCTGCCACTTTCTTCCCTCTCCAGAAACTGTCTCGTCTTCCTGTGTACCTATAACATCTCTGCACTCTACTTCCACTTCTGCCTCTTCTGTAGATTCTGCCATCTCTCTTCCTCCCACCCGCATTTCCTCAGGCACCTTGCAGTCCCTCTTCCCACCTCTTTTCCTCCTGTGTTCCACACCAGCTCATGCATGACTTAACCTCCCCCCATTGTGCCACCAGCCCGTGGCTTTTTGACGTGTGGCCATCAACCCCCACCACGAGATTACTCCTCTTATGAAGTCAGGGCACCAAGCTGGGGTGCCCCGTCACATGACAAGCCACTGCCATCTTGTGGGCCATGTGGCCATCCATTGCCATCGTGCGGTCACTCTCTGTGTGACGTGAGAGGACCAGCCTGTGGGGCCCCATCACATGATGGGTCACCTCCATCTTCCGGGCCACATGGTCATCTGCCACCGCCCTACAGTTGCTCCTTTCGCTAGGTCAGAGCACCACGTAGTAGTGTCTCATCGCATGGCAGACCACTGCCACCTGCGGCTACTCCTCCTGCAATATGTAGCAACCATAAATAATAGCTTTTCGTATTTTTCAAATTCTTATGAGATCTCTAACAACTGACCTACTAAAAGTTCTGACCAGTATTTTTATAATTACAAATTTCAAAAGGTTATTAATCTAACTTGGTGAAAAATATATTTGTGTGCACTCTGATTTTGGAAAGATGTTCCTTTGTGTGCTCTGTGCATTTGTTTATGTGTTTGTGTGTCATTCTGTGAACAGCTTTTCCTCTTTTTATTTGAAGCATGCTTTCTCCTGAGTTACCAGATGATCTAAGTGATATAAAAATTGACTCACAATAGCCAGGCCTGGTGGTGCAGGCCTGTAATCCCAGCACTCGGGAGGCTGAGGCAGGAGGATTGTTGAGTTCGAGACCAGCCTAAGCCACAAAGTAAGTGAGTTTAAGACCAGCCTGAACTGCATGGTGAGACCCTGTCTCAAAAAGGCCAAAAAAAAAAAAAATTGACTCACAGGTCATCAAAAAATTTTAAGATTAAGAAGCCGGGTGTGGTGGTGCAGGCCTGTAATCCCAGTACTTAGGAGGCTGAGGCAGGAGGATTGTTGTGAGTTTGTGACCAGCCTGAGCTACAAAGTGAGCTTAAGGCCAGCCTGAACTGTATAGTGAGACCCTGTCTCAGAAAGAAACAAAAAAAAATTCAAGATAAGGGCCGGGGAGACGGCTCAGTGGAATAAGCGCTTCCCTGGCAAGCACAAGAACCTGAATTCAATCCCCAGTTCCGCCAAAAAAATAAATAAATAAATAAATAAAAATAAAAAATAAAAAGAATGAGTGCCAGGTTTGGTTGTGGTAATCAGGGCTCCCATGAAAGTAGGACTTTGTCAAAAGAATGCTGAGCCTAAACAAAGTGGTGCCACCCAAGCACATCCTGAACCACGTTTCAAGTGTGATGAAGAAGGATACTGGACATGAGTCTGCCCCAACCTACAGCCACCACCGGGATCTTGTCTACTGTCCCTGGAAATGTGATTGCCCTGTCTGGCAGGAAGCAGGTAAGTCATCCAGTTCCCTACTCTCTAGCAGAGCTTGCTACAACTAGATCCATTGATAGTTGACCTGCTCTATCCTGCAGCTGAAGATGAATGATGAGTCTCGGGGTCCGCGGCCCCCATTGGGGTATCTTTGCCAGAACCTAGAGTCTCTCTGAACATCTCAGGTAGGACACTTTTCTTGTTGACAAGAGGGCCATATATAGTGTTATTCTGAGTTTTCAGGTCACTGTATTAGATCTAGTCTCCACAGTGGGAGTTAATGGCTGACCTTCATAATGTCTTGAGACAGGGATTCCCTGCCAACTCCAGATCTCTCATGGGGAGAAATGTCCTTCAAAAGTGCCCCTTCTTTTTTAGTGCTTATTCTACCTACTCAACCTCAATGTTCAGCCAGCTCCTCCCTCCCTCTTCTCTTGTCAACTACATACTCAGGGACATTTCCATTCCATACTCACTGTACAATATTTCCCTTCTTCCTGTACTTAAACCCAATGGCTCCTATAGTTTAGTTCATGTTCTCAGGGCTATCAATAATGCAGTTATACCTATTCTGACACACATAGACAGTAACTCAACAGATAGACACTGAAGGAAAAAAAAAAGGCTAGATATACCATAGTCAATAGATCTAAAGGAATAGAGGAAAATGGACTTTTAAAGGCTGATCTCATCAAACTCATCCTGGAACTGCACCTGCCTTGGCCTCAGCTCCTTCCCTTGGCTCTAACTAGATCCAGGGTACTTCCCAAGGTACCCACTTTTCTAAGCTCCTAGAGTGCAAACATCAGAAACTAGAAAATTGATACTCTTTCCCCTCACTAGGAATGACACATTCAGATAAGGGATTGGGTCCATTATCCCTTTCGAGGGGATCAGAGTTCCCCTTCCTGCTTTCTCTTCTGGGTCCTTTAATCATGATAATGACCTGCATTCTCATAACACCTTTTAAGACTTTTTTCAAGGTTTCTTCCATCTCAAATGTGAGCCTTCACTAACGGTGAACTTCTTCTCATCCTGGCAGAAACACCTGGCACTAGCTTCTACCTGGGCATGAACCTTGGCAATCTTTCCTGTCCCTGAAGCCATGCCCCCACTCAGCAGGAAGCAAGCTAAGTGAATCATCACCCCTGCACTAACAACTAAATGATGGGAATGATAGGTTCTGGCCTAAGTATCAACTGTTAAATTATCATGGCCGTGATTCAACATGGCTAAATCCCAAAAAATAACAGCTTATCTTCCCAATGACCACTTCCTCCTTCTTCCCCACCCCAGTTCTGGATACCTTTCCCACACGCTGCTTGTGTGTCACTGAACCTGCCTTCAACTCCACCCCTAGCAAAAGTCCATGAAATCTCAGCCTTCCTTTGTCTCAGGTCAGAGGATTCCCCCGTCTCCCTGCCATCAGGGAACTTCTCTGTGTCTTCAGAGTCTGTGCCTTTCTGTGTCTTCAGAGTTAATAAAGGATTCCTCCTCTTTCCTTTATTTCTGCTTCTCTGCCACACTGCTGCCAAGAAAACCTAACAGTAACTTCCTTAGACAATTCTCACTGACTTAATTTCAGACATCAAAGCATCTGATATTCCATAATTTTATTTTATTTTATTTTATTTATTTTTTTTTTTTTTGTCTTTTTTGAGACAGGGTCTCACTGTGCAGTTCAGGCTGGCCTTAAGCTCACTTTGTAGCTCAGGCTGGTCTCGAACTCACAACAATCCTCCTGCCTCAGCCTCCCTAGTGCTGGGATTACAGGCATGCGCCACCACGCCCGGCTGATATTCCATAATTTTAGAAAAAAAAAAGTATTCTTCTTAGTAAAAAAGCACTCATAATCCAAAGAAGGTGTACTTCTGACACTTCATAGCTGCTGCCTATGCTTTGGGAGAAATATATTTCCTGGTGTATTTCCTGGTATCTGAGGCTGGCTCCCTGTTATCTTAGCTTATCTCTCTGTTATCTTAGCTGGAGGAGAGGCAGCACAGACATTTACTTTGAACTTAGACTGTTATTTCCTTGAGACCCAGTGAGATGATGTTGTGTAAAGAGCCCAGTACAGGGGCAGGTGATAAGCAAGGGCTCAGTGAACACCAAACATGACTAGCTGTGAATTATTAGCTGTATTATTTGATAGCATTATGGCCAGACATCATAGAAGCCCAATGAGGCCCCATAACCCAGCCAGTGGATGGGAGCTCAGGAGGGCTGTGTGGATGAGGCAAGGACTAAGCAGTCTTACAAGGCAAGTGCTAACCAAAGAAGGTGGGAAAGGTGAACCAAGTAGAAGGACCAGAGTAAGAGGGGAGCGCTGGGGAGATGGCTCAATAGAATAAGCACTTCCCTGGCAAGCGCAAGGGTCTGAGTTCAAGCCTTGGTTCTGGAAAAAAAAAAAAAAAAAGAGGGGAGAAAGACAGGGTGTGCAAAAGCAGTTGGTAGGGGCGAAGGTACAGAGGTGAGATGGAAAGGATCATGGAGTCAGAAGTGAGCCTGACCCTGATTGTAGGGAGAAGGACAGGTCCCAGCTGGTCACCTAATTTTAGAAGATGGGACTCAGCTTCCTTGTTGAGTTTTGAGCTAGAAGGCTGAGGCAGGACAGAGCCTGGCAAATGGTGAGGGACAGTCTCCTGTGGGACCTCTTTCCCGGTTCTCAGTGCCCAGGAAAAGGACTGGACCAGACACTCAGAAAAGGTAGCAAAAGCATGTGTTCATTGAAGGTAGGGATGGGAAGGTGACCTTCTAGGGCAAGAGTGGCCACTGAGCCAGCTCTTAGCAGCCCCAGATGTAAGGAAAAAAGAGTCTTATATGCCCAAAATTGCTGGGTTGAGTGCACACACACACACACACACACACACACACACACGCGCGCGCGCGCGCGCTCAAAACATTCCGTGCGGAAGCAGATTTACACTGTCCTATCAAAAAACTGCAGCTGGGAATGCGGCTCAGCAGCGCAGTGCCTCGCACCAGGTCACGAGTTTGATTCCCAGTAACAAACAAACACAAACTGACTGGGCTTCCCACCCCTCTCATTCCAGGATAGAAAACAGCACCTTCTTTTGTGGAACTAGGGGTTGGACTCAGGCCCTTGCGCTAGCCAGAGAAGCACTTATTCCACTGAACCATCTCCTCAGCCAAGCACCTTTTGATGGTTCATGCAGAAGTGAAGAATTAGAAAAGATATCTTTTTTTCTTCTTCTTCTTTCTGTATTTAGTACAGGGTCTACAGGGTCTCACTATATAGATCGAACTCATAGTGATTCTCCTGTTTTCAGCCTCCCAAGTGCTGGGAATTACAGGCATGGGCCACCATGTCCAGTCTCAATCACCATTCCGTGCCCTGCAGATAGGGCCAGCACAGCATGTTGGAGATCAAACCCCAGCTGCTGAGCTCTGCCTAGGCAGGTGCTTTTTTTTTTTTTTTTTTTTTTTTTGGTGGGACCGGGTATTGAACTCAGGCCATTGCGCTTGCCAGGCAAGCGCTTATTCTACTGAGCTATCTCCTCAGCCCCATAAACAGGTGCTTTAGTCCACTGAGCTATCAGGCCGGCCCAGGAAAGACATTTTCTGATTGTTCCTACAAACAGTGCCAGATTCAAAGGATTGAAGATGTCACCTTTCAATAGCTCAGGAGCCACAGGGTCCTTTTAGACCTTGTGTCCACAGTGAACATCCTCTGGATCTCTGGCACATTCCACGCAGTAGGTTGTCCCCTTCGCCCCAGCCCTAATCTCCTCCCACAGGCTGGGGCCCCCCTGCAGAGCTGCTCCCCACTTCCCTCACCAGGACCCCAGCCTCCTCCTGGACTCCGATCCCAGGAAGCATTGCAGGGACTCCAGGGCCTTCTCTGCTTCTGCTGAGATGAGGCTTAATCAGCCTTGAATCTCACCATAGAGAGGAAAGACAGAAAATGCCCTCCCTGGCAGGGCCCAAGAATGCTGCAGCTCTTCCTTTATCCCCTCCCTGCACCCCACGCATCCTCTCAGAAGAGCTGAAGGTCAGAGCAAGGGGAAGCGGTGGGGATCAATGAGAACCAACCCTTTCACCCTCCCCCTTCCCTCCCCCTCATCCTACCCACACCCCCACTCCCTAGGTTCCAGCCTCCAGAACCAGGCTCACACCAGCAGGGGGCTGGGACCAGGGTGTGCTAGGACTTCCCTAGAGTGTTTATCACATTCTTGCGCTCCCCATCCCCCATGGGAGCTGGCTGAGCTTCTCTTGCCAGCTAAGAAAGTGAAAGCAGCTCTCAAAATCCACCATTGATGTGACCACGGCTGCCAGACCTCTTCGTGGTCACGAACTCGTCTGAGGCTCACAGACAGGCCATTTTAGTCTTCTGTTGGACAGAAACAGTCTCACAGAATACCAGCCTCACGTTAGGCTACTCTGAGGCTGATAATAAAATGGGACCAAAGAAGCCCAGAAAGAAAGAACCAAGGCATTATGCTGCTGCCTGTAGGATACCAAATGCTTCACACTCTTCTCATGGCCAAAAGGAGTGGCTACCTTTTAAAAACACCTCTTTGTTTTTTGAGATAGGGTCTCATTGTGTAGTGCAGACTGGCCTTGAATTTACTTATGTAGCCCAGGCTGGCCAGGAACTCACTTCAATCTGCCTGCCTCAGCCTCCCTAGTGCTAGGATTACAGACCTTCAGCATCACACCTGACAAAACAGGTGTATTGAGATATCATATCATGCATCATTTGAAGTGTACAATTAAATGGCTTTCAGAGTTTTATAGGCTTCAGAGTGTTATAACTATCATCACAGCTGTTAACCCATTTTTATGTACTGAAAGTAGGCTACTTTATTAAAAAAAAAAAAGTCCGAGCATGGTGGTATATACCTGTAATCCCAGAGCTGAGGAGAATGAAAACAGGAAGATTACTATGAGTCTGAGTTGCATAGTGAGACCTTGCACAAAAAAAAGGCAAAAGGGGCTGAGGAGATGGCTCAGTGGAGTAAGTGCTTCCCTGGCAAGCACAAGGGCCTGAGTTCAATCTCTGGTTCCCCCCCCCAAAAAAAGGAGGAGGGTTACTTTAAGATCACAGCATAGCACATCTTATTGTTTTATGGGGGGTGGTACCAGGGATCAAACTCAGGACCTTGTACTTGCCAGGCAGGCGCTTATGCCTCTGAGCTACCTTATTGGCACTGTTTTTCATTGTTCTGAGACAGGGTCTCACTGTGTAGTTCAGACTGGCCTTAGGCTCACAGTGATCCTCCTGCCTCAGCCTCCTAAGGGCTGGAATTACACTTGTGCACCACCATGTCCAGCATCCTACACTTACCTTGACAACCTTTCTGGCTGACGTGAGGGAGCCCAGAGAGGAGGGCTACTGTGTAGAAGGACTTTCACTATCACCAATGGAGTCAATGCTATCTATTGGCTCCATAGAATATTTCTTGTTCAACTTTCACAAGGAACCCATCCATGGGCCAGGGAGATAGCTCAGTGGAGTAAGAGCCTGTCTGGCATGCACAGGGTCCTGAGTTCAATCCCTGGTACTGAAAAAAAAAAAGAAAAAACAAGGAGCCCACCCAATGATGCTTGCTTTCCACCTTAGGAGGATTTCACAGAAGTTGCTTTGTGATTAAATAGGCTTATCCTGGGCTGGGGAGATAGCTCAGTAGAATAAGCGCTTGCTTGGCAAGTGGAAGGTCCTGAGTTCAATCCCCGGCACCACAAAAAAAAAAAAAAAAAAAAAAAAAAAAAAGGGGGGGGGGAATAAATAAATAAATAGGCTTATCCTAACAGCCTTATTGGAATGGTTGTTTCCCACTTTTTTTTTGCCAAACCAGGGATTGAACTTAGGCCCTTGTGCTTGCCAAGGAAGATTTCCCACATTTTATACATCTCCCTAACTTCATTTGAAGTGCAGGATTTCTCCACTTTTTTCTCCTCCTCCTCTGCAGACGAGGAGAGAGGAGACCTCCGTAACCTACTGCTGCTGGGAAATCATCACCCATGTCCCTGAAGAGAGAGGGAGGGGGAGGAGGAAGGGGAGGGGAAAGGGAGGGGAAGGGAGGGGAGATGGAAGGGAAGGGAGGGGAATGTGCTACTTGTACTGCAGCACATTGCTCATATATCCAGTTACAATTCTTTACAAATATTTGCTCCTCTTGTGAAACATCGGTAAAACAATTACCTGCAATCCAAGGAGTCATTGTATTTTCTTTGGAGAAGTACAAGACTGCTGAGAATTCTAGCTGAACAGTCTCAAGCTGTAAAAGCCTCCACACAGTCCTGCAGGGCTAGAAACAATGAACTAACTCTAACATCTGCACAGTGTTTTGCGGTTTGTGAGTTGTCCATCCTCACCACACTTCTCAGACAAGATAATGGATGTTCAGCCTCGGCATCACCATTTAACCTGTTTATAAGACATGGGACAAGGAAGTGATGGCCATCCAGAGCTCCCCTCACCCCATGATGTGTGTTGTGCTGGGTTCAGGGTTCTCTGTTTCCTATATTTTGTATTGTTGGGTATATTCAGCCTTGTACAATAACCACATAGAAATTGGAGCTGGAAATTGTCTGTTATATACAAAACAGAACTGCTATTAGGTTTTTTAGCAGTGCAGTAAAGAGATAGGAAAGATAAAAGAGGCTTTTATTGATGTTAAAGACACAGAATCTGAGGGAGATAGGGGGAATTCTCTGACCTAAGACAAAGAAAACTGAGATTTTTATGGACCCCTGCTAGGTGTGGAGATCAAGGAGCATTTTCAATTACATGTAAGGAGCCGATTGGGGCCTCCTCTTGTGTGTGTAGGAAAGGTATCCAGGACTGGGGTGGGGAAGAAGGAGGAAGTGGTCACTGGGAGGATAAACTGTTGTCTTAAGGGCTTCAGCCATGTGAGATGACTGCCATAATAATTCAGGAACTCACCCTCGGGCCAGGACTTATCATTACCATCATTACCTATCATTACCATTGTTATGAAGGGGCAGGGGCCAGGGAGATGGCTCAGTGGAATAAGTTCTTGCCTGGCAAGTGCAAGGGACTAAGTTCAATCCCAAGTTCTGAAAAAAACAAAAACAAAAAAAAAGGGGGGGCAATGTGTTTCTTAGACTGCTTTGTGCTGAATGGGCGCATGGTTTTGGGGGCAAGAGAGCTGACTGGGTGACAGTTCATGACCATGTAGAAGCCAGTGCCCGGTGTCTCAGCTAGCATGAGAGGGTCACCATCAGTGAAAGCTTGCATCCAGGAATGAAGAGACCCTGGGGTTTAGAGCCCTTAGGAGAGATGTATAGGTGACAGGAGCTGTGAAGACCCGAGATCAGAAGTGGAGCTGTCAGGTGGAGTGGAGTTGTCTACGTATGACTCGGCTCAGGTGATGTGGAACCAGGGCCAGGTCAGTGACTTTCATTGCTGTTGATATTGAAATGATGACCAAGTGGGGACCTACCCATGCAGGATTTAATACTGTAGACTTAGAGGATTTAAGATAAATTAAATTTCCGGGGGATATAGATGGCACTGATTGAGTGCTTTATCTTGGTTATGGAAGGCAGGCATCTATATGTTGTTGTAGCAAGTATCAAAGAAAGGATAAGACAGGAATATAGTCAGTGAGAGCAGAAAAGTTATGAAAAGATTTGCCATACATAGCTCAAATGGACTTAGGAAGGTGGGAGGCCTAGCTAGTACCCTGACTCTAATTAGGGCTAAGGGAATTAGCTGAGGCCAAGGTAAGTATAGCTCTAAGATGAGTTTTGTGAGGTGAGTTTTTAAAAGCCCATTTGCCAGGGCTGGGGAGATAGCTCAGTAGAATAAATGGCCTGAATTCAATCCCCGGTTCTCAGGCTTGCCAGGAAAGTGTTTATTCTACTGAGCCATCTCCCCGGCCCCTTGTGTGTTTTGATGATAAGTCAGGCTTGTGGAGCAGCTGTGAGATCCTCCAGTGAATACTGAGGTGAGGGCATGGTTTTGCGTATAAGAGGAAGAAGGCAAGAAGGTGTTGTGTAGCTAATTTGGCCTGTGTGTGAGCAAAAGCATTGCCCTGAGCAGTGAGATCTGATGGAGTGCAGTGTCTCCTGCAATGAATGAGTGCCAGTGTTTTGGGGACTGTACCACCCATAGCAGCTTAAGGATGAGTACATTGGTGATGGGAGTCCCCTGAGTGCTGATAAATCCTCTTTCTTGCCAGGAGACAGCAAGAGAGTGCAGAATACTAAATGTGTACTTAGAGTCTGTGTAGATGTTTATGGTTTGGTCTTGGCTAGCATGAGGACATATGTAAGAGCTATAACTACCTTTTGTGAAGTTTTCCTAGGTGACAGTGGGCCTGACTCTGTTACAGTACACCCATTGGCTATGCCATATCCTGCCTTCTTTTGGATGCCTGTGTTTGCTGAGCTACCATCTATGAACCGCATGTCAGAGGCTGTGGGAAGAGAGGTGCTGCCAATGTGAGGGGAGAGGGTCAGGGTCATCTGTCGGCCCTCAATGTAATTGTGTTGAGAGGCCTCATCAGAGGAGGGGAGTAGGGCGGTAGGACTGGGAGGGCTACTGGTAGACACAGTGACGGAGGGGTCCTCCGTGAACATTAGGTAGATCTGTTGTGTACGAAAAAAAGGCATTAAGGATGGCAGTGCCTTATGTGTGATGAGCTCTCTAAGGTGAGGGAGTGAGTGAACTGTGATAGATTGTGCTAAAGTAAACCTTTTCGCCTCTTATGTTAGTGTGGCTGCTGCTGTGAGAGCACAGAGACATGGATCCATCTGAGAATGTATTGTCTAGTTGTTTGGAAAGATATGCTACTGCCTGAAAGGATCATCCCTTGTTGTGCCCTAAAACACCCACGGGGGGGGGGGGGGGAAGGGGCTGGGAAGATAGCTCAGTAGAATAAATGCTTACCTGGCAAGCACATAGGGCCTGAGTTCAATCCCTGGTTCTGCCAAAACGTACAAACAAACAAAAACACCCATGGTGTTATGGGTGAAGAAGAAGAAGTGTATAGGCTGGGTTGGGTTGGGTAAACTGAGGGCTAGGGCCCTTAGGAGAGCCTGTTGTAGTTTGTGAAAGGGAGAAATGTATAGGGGCAGTAGGGTCAGGGGGCTTTGACGAGGAACTGTTTGATGCTTTATAGAAGGGCTGAGCTAGAGAAGCAAAGTTGGGAACACAAAGATTGAAGAAATTAGCTAGACCAAGAAAGGATACGGCTTGTTGTTTTGTGGTAGGCACCTGCAAGTCATGAAGGATGGCTTTGAGATCAGCAGTGATCACACAAGCGGTGGGTGTGAGGGTGAGTCCTAGGTATTTGACTTGATGAAGCCATCTGAGCTTTGGTGGGGGAGACCCTACAACCTCATTCTGACAGGAAACTGAGGAGAGTAGTTGTGTGTTGTAGAGCTAGGGCATGAGGGGGACTAGAGAAAGAGGTCATCAGTGTACTGAAGGAGTAGACTGAGCTTAAGATCAAGGGTCTAGAGATAAGCAGCAAGAGCTTGGCTAAATAAGTGAGGACTATCTCTGAAACTCTGAGGCAGGACTGTCCACATAAACTATTGAGATAGGAGAGTGTCTGGATCAACCTACATGAAAGCAAACAGGTCCTGGCAATCTGGATGTAAGAAAATAGTGAAAAAAGTATCTTGAGGTCTAGGACAGAAAAGAGAATAGTGAAAGGAGAAATATGAGAGAGCACGGTATAGGGGTTTGACATCACTGAGTGAATAGGAGTACCTGCATTGCTGATAACCCTGAGATCTTGAACTAAAAACTATAGGAACCATTAGGTTTGAGTACAGGAAGAATGGGGGTATTATACAGTGAATAGGGACTGGAAGTGTCCCAGAGTGTGTGGTTAATAAGGGAAGAAGGAGGAAGGAGTTGGCTGTGCATTGAGGTTGGGTTTGTAGGATAAGCACTGTGGGCTGGGGAGATGGCTCAGTGGAATAAGTACTCCCTGGCAAGTGCAAGGGCCTGAGTTCAATCCCTGGTTCTGAAAAAAGAAAGACAGTGCTCGCTTACTAAAATTGGAACGATACAGAGAAGATTAGCATGGCCCCTGCGCAAGGATGACACGCAAGTTCGTGAAGCGTTCCATATATTTATGACTTTTTCTTACGTGCTTCGTTGTTTCAGATCCTTGGATTTCCCAGTCAGCACCATTTCCCCGTAATCAGAAACAGCCAGGAGTGGATTCTCTATCACCGGTGGCCTCGCTTCCTAAACAGATTTTCCAGCCTTCTGCCCAACAACAACCTAAGCCAGCTAAAATCACTTGCGCAAACTGCAAAAACCCTTTACAGAAGGGACAAACAGCTTACCAGCGGAAAGGATCAGCTCACCTCTTTTGTTCAACTACTTGCCTTTCTTCCTTCTCTCATAAACGTACACGAAAGACACGAAATATAATGGGTAAAAAAGATGCACCTACAAAGAAGGCTACTGTTCCTCCAGTGGAATCAAGCAAATCTCTTCAAGAATTTTCTAGTACATCTTCGTCGTTCTGTGAAG
>PVKA01032270.1:13097-25575 GCA_004027165.1 Ctenomys sociabilis
CGGGCGTGGTGGCGCAGGCCTGTAATCCCAGCACTTGGGAGGCTGAGGCAGGAGGATTGTTGTGAGTTCGAGACCAGCCTGAGCTACAAAGTGAGTTTAAGGCCAGCCTGAACTGCATAATGAGACCCTGTCTCAAAAAGACAAAAAAAAAAAAAAAAAAAAAAAGGAGTTTGTAATAAGTCACGATGTATCATTTGTAATAAACTGACAGAGGTTCGCCATGAAGTCAGTGTTAATAATGTAACTCACAAGCTGTGCAGTAACCATTGCTTTAATAAGTACAGGTTGGTTAATGGTCTAAAAATGAACTGCTGTGAACAGTGTGGAGTGTACATGCCTGATAAAAATATGGGAAGCAGTATCCTGATTGGAGGTCAGCAGAAGAGGTTTTGCTGCCAATTTTGTATTAATGAATATAAACAGATGATGGAAATAAAATCAGAAACATTATCAGCATCAGAAAAGAGGAAAAGGAGTATTATAGAAGAAAATGAAAGTAAACTATATAGATCATTAAATACATGTTTAGAAAAAATAGAGTGTGTACCAGAAAAAAAAGAAAAGACTTTAGAACAAGTTCCAACAGGATGTAGCCCAGATAGGTCACTGAACAAACAGAATGTGAACTTCCCTTATTCTGAGTCAGCCATAGCTGATGAATTTCAGAAGCAACTTGAAGACCAAAAATCAGAAGACACCTGTAAGCCAGTTGTGCTTTCTGCAGACCCAGGTACATGGCCCCGAATTTTGAATATTAAGCAATGAATTTCTCTTGTTGAGAATGATCCACCTCAAGTAAGAAATTTTGACTTTCCAAAAGACAACACAGGGAGGAAGTTTTCTGAAACTTACTATACACGAATTCTTCCAAATGGCGAAAAAACTACTAGATCCTGGTTACTTTATTCAAGCTCTAAAGATTCTGTGTTTTGCCTATATTGCAAACTCTTTGGGGAAGGAAAAAATCAACTGAAAAATGAGAATGGGTGCAAGGATTGGCAGCATTTATCACATATTCTTAGTAAACATGAAGAAAGTGAGATGCACCTCAACAATAGTGTTAAATATTCAAAATTAAAATCTGATTTGAAAAAAAATAAAACTGATGAAGCTTCAGAACGCAGATTATCTGAAGATAGAAGGAATGATGGTGTCCTGTTGTGGTTCACATAACTTCCTAATTTGGTTTTTGTCAATACTCAAGATCTGTCCCATAAACCAGTATACTTCAGTTGTGAGTATGAATACAACAGTTGACTAGCAGTAAATGTAATAGCAGAAAAGAGTAAGCAAATGTTCTTATTCCAAATGTAAAATTAACTGAATTAAAGTTATCTCAAAGTTTAGTAAAGGCAGTTTTGTAATATTTTTAATTTGTCAGTGCTCACCTCTTGCAGTTGGTGATTGAGAACTGCTATTTAAGAATTTTGATTAATATCGGTGTCAGGTGTAATGTCACTTCTGTAGTCCCATCCTGAGGCAGGAGGGCTGCTTTGAATTTGAGGCCATCCTCAACTGTAGAAAAAACTCTAAAAAAAGCAAAAAGAAAGACTTGCCTCATTAATACTGATTGAAAAGATACTTTCATGACTATTTCAGCATTATTAGACTTTCAAGTGGTTTTAAGAACAAAATGAGAATCTAGAACTGCAATTTTTTGCTGTTAAACCAAATACTTGTGATTTACTTCTTTTGAGCAGAACTGTTGGCAGGTTGATGGTTTGCAGGAGACTGAACCCAAAGTTTTTGCACTGAGCTACATTACTACCCTTTTCATGTGGTTTATTTCATTTGGTATTTTAGGCAAGGTCTCCATAAGTCAGCAAATTGCTCAGGTTTGGCTCAAGCTTGAAATCTTTGTGCTTCAGCCCACCAAGTGCTAGGATTAAAGGCATATCCATGGCCCCTAGCTTGAGCAAAATACTTCTATTTGAGCAAAAAGCATTGTACTAAATAAAGGATAATTTGCATTTGATTTTATTTGTTTTAATTTAATTCATAAATGTTACGGCTTTTATCGTATTAAAACTATATGCATAAAGAATATATACTTATTCATATTGGTCCAAATATTAAAAAAACTAAATTAAAAATATATTGTTAACCTTCAAAACAAAAAAAGAAAGAAAGATAAGTATAGATTAGGGCCTGGGCAATGGCTCAGTGGAATAAGCGCTTCACTGGCAAGCACAAGGGCCTGAGTTCAATCCCCAGTTCCGCCAAATAAAAAAAAAAAAGATGAGACTGTGGGGAGAGAGAGGGGGGTGAAAGAGAAGTGGACTTTGGAGGAGATATCCCCCCATGAGAGGTATGGAGCAGGTTAGGATCACAAGGAAATTGTTAATGAAGAACAATGTCAGGGCTGGGGAGATAGCTCAGTAGAATAAGTGCCTGCCTGTCAAGCACAAGGTCCTGAGTTCAATCCCCAGTACCCCAAAAAAGAAAAAAGAAAAGAACAATGTCTAGAGTTGGCAGGAAATGGCCCGTCTGAAGGGGATGTGTAGGTCAGCCATCAACTATGAAGACTGTAGATCTAATACAGCAACCCAAAAGCTCAGGAAAGCTATTGTATGTGGTCTCTGTGTCAGCAAGAAAAGAGTGGCCTACTTGACGTGTCCAGTGAGACAGAGATACAATGATGGGGGCCGTAGACTCCAAACCCTGTTGTTTCTCTTCAGTGGCAAGACAGAGCAGGCGAGCTATGGATGGATTTGGCTGTAGTGAATTCTCCTGTGAGGGCAGGGAATCAGATGACTTACCCGCTCTCTGGTGGAAGTCACACTTCTAGTGACCCCCCAGCCTGCAGATGGAACCAACCAGCAGTGGCCTCAGGTTGAGACAGGCTTGTGGCCAGTATCCTCCTTCACCACACTTGAAACATGGTCCAGAAGGACAATGGGGGGCACCACCGTTTGGGCTCGGCATTGCCTTGCCAAGATCCTGCTTGGATGGGAGCCCTGAATGCCACAGCCAAAAGCTGGCACTTGTGGATAATTAATTTTTTGTCTCTTTCTGTGTTGAAAACCAGATTCAGTAAGTCTCTCTGGGGCTTTGATGGCCAAGATCCGTCTTTTTAAGCTTGGCATGAATGTCAGGAGCAGATTGGGATATAAAATAGAAACTAATAATAAATGTTTCTTCAGGATAATCTGGGTCGACATTGGTATAGTGGGGAGCAATACACTTAATTATCAAAATTTTATCTGAGTATTAAGCACCTCAAAATATAAAGTGTAACCAGAGAACTGTTGTTTCTTACCAATCACAGATGTCCTAGTAGTTAAATCCCTTAGAATGTTAGCAGACAACAGTTACACTTTTACAGAAAACATTTGACATCAACAGTCATGCGTAAGTCTGGGTGAGGTGGTGCGCACCTGTAACCCCAGCACTAGGGAGGCAGAAATCAGGAGGATCACTGTAAGTGTGGGCTGCAGAGTGAGACCCTGAACAACAACAACAAAATACATAGTAGTGTAGCATAACAGTCATGATGAGATCTCCATTTTAGCTAGCATACATATCACATAAGTTTTTGTTAGAAAATTATCATTTGACTGATGACAATTTTCTAACAAAAAAATAATGTCATGTTGGCTTGACATTAAGTTCTTATTATAAATATCTGGAGCATAAGAGAAAGGCATATGTTTAAACATGAAAGAAGGCCGGGCGTGGTGGCGCATGCCTGTAATCCCAGTACTCGGGAGGCTGAGGCAGGAGGATTGTTGTGAGTTCGAGACCAGCCTGAGCTACAAAGTGAGCTTAAGGCCAGCCTGAACTGCATAGTGAGACCCTGTCTCAAAAAGACAAAAAAAAAAAATAAATAAAATAAAATAAAATAAAATAAAATAAATAAATAAATAAACATGAAAGAAAAGATCACTGTCAGTTTTACATTGTAGAATACTGTACATTTGGAAGGCATGAGCATATTTATACCATCACATTAGCAATAACAAATCGTCATTACATTATACCAAGAGCATCTTTTATGAGAAAACCTTATATTAATTTTTTGAAAAAAGACTTTTAACCAATGACTAAATTATTAGGGGTGTCTTCCAAGAGACTATGGAGATTTTGCAGGGCTCCTTATAATGAACAAAGATTAGCCACTCCTCTATCCATCAATTGGAGTCCTGTCCAATATTCTCTCTCCATTTTAATGATTTTTGTTTAATTAGCTTATTTCCTATCACTTAGATCAGCTGGTAACTCAGGAGAAAGTTAAGTCTTTATTCTAAAGCTCAAATAAAAAGAGGAATACCTTATGGAATTACATATAAACAAACACAGAGCACATGAATGAACATCCTTAGAAAATCAGAGTGCACTCAAATATATTTCTGGCCAGGTTAAATTATAATAATTTTTTAAGTTTACAATCATGAAAAACTAGTCAGAACTTTTTGTGGGGCAATTATCAGAGATCTCTTATAAGAAGAATTTGAAGAAATATCATCTAATACTGTATATCGGGGGCTGGGGAGATAGCTCAGTAGAATAAGTGCTTGCTTGGTAAGCACAAGGGTCTGAGTTCAGTACCTGGTTCCACGAAGAAAAAAAAATACTGTACATCAAGTTTGAGTGGTAGTAATCAAACTGAGCAGAGTATAAGGATTAGGCACAATATGAGAGAGAGAGAGACAGAGACAGAGACAGAGACAGAGACAGAGAGACAGAGAGTTTGGTGTGGTGACCCTTGCCTGTGATCCCAGCACTTGGAAGACTGAAGCAGGATTGCCTCAAGTTCAAGGCTAGCCTGGGCTATGTAGGGAGTTCAAGTTGTGCACATGGCTGGCTGTGTCACAGCTTCTGAAGACAGCCCTTCAGTGTGCTCACACTGGTGCAAAATAATGACTCATTATTGTTATGTAAAGATGATCTGGCTGTGACATCTATCACCCCACTGATTGCCAATGTTGATTAGGCCGACCTGGCTGGCTAGGCAGGTGTCCCCTGCCTCCCTCACTGCAAGCTCGGTCTAGGAGGATGCCCACCCCATGGAGGAGACTTCCTGCATTAAGGGTATAAGAGCAGCTGCCCTCCCCTGCTAGAACCTCTAGATAAACTCTCTCAGTAATGCACCTCATCTCTCAGCGCTGCACTCTGCTCCTGAGTGTACCCTATGTTCTTAACCAATCCCCACAGAATCCCTTCACCAAGGCATCCTGAAAGTTCTTTTTCTACAATGGGAGTCAGCAAAGCTGCAAACTTATCTTAAAAGTGATATCATGGGATGGATCCCACAGACAGATTCCCAGCTCTTGTGCAGGATGAGCAAAGAATTGTAGGCACATATCCAATAGCAAAAGAAAAAGCAGCATTCGGAGCCGGGGAGATGGCTCAGTAGAATAAGTACTTCCTTGGCAAGTGCAAGGGCCTGAGTTCAATCCCCAGTTCTGGGGGGGGGGGGAGCAGCAGCATTTATTGGAGATTATGGGAAGGTGTGCTCAGGGTAAGTCTGTGTCAACAATTTAAAAAAAAAAAAAAGGTGTGAGTAGTGCAGGGAGGACAGGAAAGCAAAAAACACACAGCACAGTAAATCCAGCTTTGGGGTTTAAAAAAAGAAAGTGTAAGTCCTGAGCATGGTAGCGCACAGCTGTCCCAGCACTAGGGAGGCAGTGGCAGAGGATTGGTGTAAATTCAGGTTAGCCTGGGCTACATAGTAAGACCTTTGAAACAAACAATTTACCAGCTTGGATGCTTCTCTCTGGGTGTCTAGGTAAGACTGACTGACAGGAATGATGGATAGAGTGCTGAGCCATCTCAGGTTTTTTATGAGCATGTAATCCCCAGAATTCACTGATTAAAGGAACCTATGTGAGATGAAGTTCATAGTTACAAACCTTTCACAAGGGGAAACAGTTACAGAAGATCCCTCCAGGAGATCTAACATGCATGTGTTTTGGCCTAGGGCTCCAGACAGTGGCTGGGCCCTTGTTTTGTTTTCTATCTCTCTTAGAACACTGGAGGAAGGATTGGCCCTGGATGGTATCCTAACTCCAGTAGGTGGAGGGGAGGGAGGAGGTTCCCAGATTCCACCCATGACAAACCAAAAACAGAAGATCCACCCCCTCCACCCAAAGAGGAGGATACTCAGGTTAAAAGCCAGTGACTCGTCAAGGGCATGGCAGTGGGATCTGCATTCCCAGAGGCTCTGGAAGGTGCGAAGAGTTCCTGGAGGTGAACACTTTCCCATTAGTGCCCAGTGCTGCTCCTCCTGGCAAGGCCCAGACAGTAAATTGCATACATTCATGGCATTCTTCCAACATTCTGAGTATGGGGCCCTGCCTGGAACCCAGGTGCAGCTGGTGGGAGTTAAATCACTGGACTAAGATTGCCAAGCCAGTGAAGCACTGGAATTAGAGTTCTGGTCACACCCCAAGGAGAACACACCCCAAGGTACAGTCCCTGTGCCTCCTGTATCAGGAGGGCTGCAAGTAGCAGGAAGGGAGGTTGCTGAGAAGGAAATGGGGTGTGGCAAATTAAAGCCATCCGCTGGGGACCTGGCCTGAAGAATCCACTTCTCCCACATCTCTGGAACCCTGAGGATGGCAGGTGTCCTCCAAGCACTGCCCCTCCCAGGCCAGTGTGGCCCCTGCAGTGACCATTTCAACACACTAGACTGAGCTGCGTCCCGAGCCTTCTTCTATCCGCTTGTATCGTTTGCTTCAGTGGTAGCTTGTCAGATTCCCAGCAGCCAGCATGGTGCAGCAGATAGAAAGCAAAGAGGCCTTTCAGGAAGCCCTGACTGCTGCAGGAGGTAAACTTGTAGTAGCTCATTTCTCAGCCACATCGTTTGGCCTTGCAAAATGATCAAGCTTTTCTTTGATTCCCTGTCTGAAAAATATTCCAATGTGTTGTTCCTTGAAGTCGATGTGAACGGCTATCAGGACGCTGCTGCAGATTGCGAAGTCAAGTGCGTGCCAACCTTCCAGTTTTTTTAAAAGGGGAAAAGGTGAGTGAGTTTTCTGGCACTAATAAGGAGAAGCTTGAAGCCACCATTAATGACTTAGTCTAACTGTGTTTTCTGAAGAACGTAACTACAGCTGTTTAAAACTTTTAATTTACAAAAAAAAAAAAAAAGTATGGAAACTGTATACCCAACTGCTATCTGAATATAAATAACAATAAAATATTAACTCTACCCTCTTAAACACACACACACACACACACACATACACACACACAACTCCCTAGAGCTCCTCGAGCAATCCCCTGACCCCACCTTGCCTTTTGTGCCCTAGCAGGAGATGGCAGGGTGGCTCTGGGATCCATAGGTGGGATTTTCAGGGAAATACAGACAACTTATCTCTACAAAATCTGCCCATGGCCCCCTTCTGAGCAAAAGACGTTTTGAACAATGGCTGGGCATTGGGGTTGGGTTTTGGTCTAAGGAGGGCTCATTCTTCCCTAGAATATCTGTCACTTTTGGTGCAGAAGTATAGCCATCAGTGGTTCCTTAGGAGACAGGACCCTCCTGTGACTTCTTGATCCCAGGAAGCCTGATCCTTGATTGCCCCACCTCCATCAGAAGAGACCCCTTCTCCTCCCCAGCACATGGTGTGACCAGCTGAGGCCAAGGCTATCTTTGTGCAGACCCCAATAGTAAGCTGTCACAAGTACCAGGGGCTCCCCTTGCTCCCTCAGGGTGCCAGCCCAAGGCAGGCTGGTGGGAACACTTCTTCAGGGAGGATAAATGAGCCTCTGCATATAAACGGGAGCACCATGTCCAGGGCATTTCTATGGCAAGCCTTTCCCCTGTGCCTGGCTCCTGTCAAGACAGTCCTGGTCTGCAAGGGCTCCTTCTCTGCCCGGAGTGCCAGCTCCAACCTTGGAAGAGTTGGAGTCAGGTGGAAATGTTGGGTCTGCGCTGACCCAGATCTCCGCGGGCAGGGAGACGCCAAGGGACGAGGGTGAGAACTCAAAAGTTTATTGAACCACGCGTGGGACCCCGCACCTAAGGTTGTTGCGGAGTGCCGAGCTGTCGTTTCAGGCAGGTTTATAAAGGCAAAAACCACAAAATCGGGAGGGGGCAAGCGCACTACAGAAGCTAATTGCATTGGTTAATAGGGGTTGACCTTTACATTGATTGGCTCAGTGCAGGGGGATTTTTTTTGACAGAATAACATATTTCTGTAATGCTTGGGTAACCTTGGGGGGAGCATCTTGTGACCATTAGGGGGTAAGAGGGAAACTTGAGCAAGCAGGTTACAGAAGCCAATAGCAATTGTTCCTTTGTCAGGATTGATTGAGGGCCACCTGGGGTTTGCTGAGGCTTTAGAGCAACCTTATGGTTGCCTAGCTGCACGTAACTTTCCCAGAACATTTAGCAACAGGTGAAACAAAGGGCTAAGATGGAGCTAGTCTAGCGTGGGGCTGGGTGTTGTCTTGGGACTTTTAATTTTTACCTTTACAGGAATATATGATATGAGAGGGGGCTCTGGCCTGGGGATGTGGTTGAGGTCATCAGCAGCCAGGGAAGAAGGGAGGACAGAGAAGGAAACAAAGCACGGAAGTGCCTATGAACTTGGCCCACTGTAGGTACCAGGCGGTCTGGTCAGGCCTCAAACGGGATTTGCCACAGAAAATGTCCTCTGAAGGTAATTGCCAGTAGATGGCAGCCTTATGAGAAATCAAAGGATTGAGGCTACATCTGGGCCTTGGTGCCCTGGGCTGGCCCTCATCTTTCATTCTGTCTGTTCCAGAAAATCCAGCCCTGGTATATGGCGATGCATATGTAATCAGAGGTATTCAGGATGGTACAGACACCTAGGGAAGATAGAAATTAATAGGTAATCAGACAGGGGTTGAGCCCTTGATGGAATCAGTGCAAAAGATGAAAACACGGCAGGATTTGTGGCTGGAGGTACATTGGAAGAAGGGTCAGACCTCAAGATGGAAACCCCTAGCCAGGCTGTGAACCTCCCTCAGAGATAAACAACCATTTGAGGTTATACTGTAATTAGCACCACCCAGTTCAGGAATCAGGTGCACAGATTAGAACACTCATCCATATGTTACTGTGTTTGGGGGTGCTGGGGTCTCCTTCTGGAGGTGATTTTTAGGTACTTCTTGTCAAAGAATTGGCCAAGACAAGTGCAGATGATAGCAAAGTTTTATTACAGGTGGGAAAGGATGTGGCCAGGGAGATAGCTCAGTAGAATAAGCATTTGCCTGGCAAACACAAAGGGCCTGAATTCAATCCCCGGTTCTACCACACACACACACACACACACACACACACACACACAAACACACAAAAGTGGGAAAGGCTCTGTACAGTGAGTTTGGGCCAAGTAAAAGTGGGACGAGCCGGGCGTGGTGGCGCATGCCTATAATCCCAGCACTCGGGAGGCCGAGGCAGGAGGATTGTTGTGAGTTCGAGACCAGCCTGAGCTACAAAGTGAGCTTAAGGCCAGCCTGAACTGCATAGTGAGACCCTGTCTCAAAAAGACAAAAAAAAAAAAAAAAAAGTGGGACGAGAGGCATACCGGCAATGTGAGGGTGGACCTCCAGGCAAGAGAGGACACGGTGACAAAACCTCACCATGGATGGTCTTTTTATGTCGCCCACATCCTCTCGAAAACCTGCTGGCGTGTGCTTTCAAGAGGTCCACCTATAGGACTTTGGGAACCGTTCCGCACATGCAGCCTGGGATTTCATAATTAACAGTTTCACTGCCCCAGCCAATCGGGATTTTTTTTTTTCAAATTTTTGTTTTAATTATTTAATGTATTTAGTACCGGGTCTCACTACACAGATCCCACTCACAGTGATCCACCTGTTTTCAGCCTCCCAAACCCTGGGATTACAGGCGTGCGCCATGCCCAGTCTCAGCACGCCCCGGGGGCAGGGTCGGCAGGGCGTGGTGGGGATGGAACCCCGGCCTCTGTATCTGCCCACGCAGGGGATTTAATCCGCTGAGCTATTTGGCCGGCCTCCGTGCCCGTAATTTTTGATGGGTCTCTCTATTCTATAGCTTCTTCTGGCTAGAAGGAGCCGTAGACCCTATCTACTGGGGACTGTGTGCCCTCCAGCTACCTTGGGATATTGGGGCTCACTGGCTGCACTGAAGAAAACATAAAACCTGCCAAGAGACAACAAGAAAGTTATCGAACTGTCTGTTCAGTGGGAGAAAGAAAGCAACTTTACTATTATATTGGGGATGTAGAACCCAAACTTGAGGAACAGATCAGAGTGCCTTCTCACCGGGGACAAAGCACGGCAAAGAGGGAGATTAGATAATTTATTGAGCGCTGAGAGCCCCGGCCTTAGCAGGATTACAGGTACGCATTTTAAACTGTGGTGAATTAGGTGCCCATTTTAACAACTGTGATTGTTAGTGAAGCTACTTATCTGCATCTGGAGTGATACTGGAGTCTTGCTTTCTGAAGAGCCTCAGGTCTTCCTGAGGATTTCAGGAATGAATAGCTCTCTTCTCACTCCTATGAAGATTCTAGTGACCATTTCCTATGTAGGATTTTTCTAGTTTGTTACTATGTCTCTCGCCACTATATCTGTACGTATGTCCCTTGAGGGAAAACCAGAGTGATTCCTCTAAGAACTGGGAATAATGTGCCCTGGGATTTCATAATTAACATGTCACACCCACTTGTTAGTTTTGAGGGGCGATGGGGTTTTCCTTCCTGTCAACCTTTTTGTTTCCCCTTGAGACTTTATTTATTTGTTTTTTCTGGAACCAGGGATTGAACTCATGCCCTTGTGCTTGCCAGGGAAGTGCTTATTCCACTAAGCCATTTCCCTGCCCACCTTTTTTTTCAATTTTCTTTTTTTTTTTCAGAACCCAGGATTGAACTCAGGACTGTGAGGCAAGTGCTTATTCTACTGAGCCATCTCTCCAGCTCCACTTGAGACTTTAGACATGTCTCTTTGGGATAGCTTACAATGAATGAGTGACCTACTTGGAAAGATAGACTACCTCCAAGAGCCATACAATTTCCTGATTGTGTTTTATAGATTATTGCAAATTAGCTACCTCTGTCTTTCTCAGCTTGCATAAAAAGCTCCCCGTGATTTTTTTTTTTTTTTTTTGTATTTAGTATAGGGTCTACAGGGTCTTACTACACAGATGAAACTAGTAGTGATCCTCCTGTTTTCAGCCTCCCAAGCACTGGGATTACAGGTGCGTGCCACCACGCCCAGTCTCAATCCCCATCTCAGCATCCTCAGGGTTGGGGCCAGCACAGCATGCCTGGACCATCCAACCCCCATCCGTGTGTCTGGCTAAGTAGGCACCTTAATCTGCTAAGCTATCTGGCCAGCTCTTTCTTTCTTTCTTTCTTTTGGACAATGTTTCACTACATTTCACCAGTTCAGGCTGGCCTTGAGCACACTTTATAGCTCAGTCTCATCTTAAACTTACGATGATCCTCCTGCCTTGGCCTCCTGTGTACGGGATGACAGGCATGCACCACCACACCTAGCCCAGAAAGCTCCCTCTTTCCAGATTGCTGTGTGGGCATGTGGCATCAGAAAGGCATATTTGAAGTCTGTATAGATATGCAGTTTCTTATCTTCTCCTAATATCAATGCCCAAGTAAGATCCTGAGTTCTGTTCCCTGTTATACAAACAAACAAAAACAAAAAACACAAGCTAACAACTAATATCAATGCCTGAGAGAGCTGTTAGCTCTGCCGTTTGAGTAAAGGAATGGGAGGCTGGAGACCTTTATGTCACAATTCTTTGATTGGATATTGCTTCCAGTTAGGAAATTAGATGGGGTCTTTCACTGTTTCTTTTGTTTTGCTTGTACTGGGAAATGAACTCAGGACCTTGCACTTGCCAGATAGGCACTTATGCCACTGAGCTATATCCCTGGCCCCTTTTTTAGTTTTATAACCACAATGATATCTTGGCTCAGAACTTAATTCTTGCTATGAATCTGGTTGCAAACTGAGTTGAATTAGAACTGAATCAAATTTTCCCATAAGGTCAACATTGAACCTAACTACGGAATTTGATCAGTTCTTATACCGTTCAGTTTGTCACCAGAACTGCAGAAAGAAAGCCAGGCGTGGTGGTGCACACTTGTAATCCCAGCACTGGAAGGCTGAGGCAGGAAGATTGTTGCTGAGAGCCTCAGCTACAAGTGAGTTCAAGGCCAGTCTGAGCTGCACTGTGAGACCCTATATCAAAAAGACCAGCCGGGCGTGGTGGCACATGCCTGTAATCCCAGCACTGGGGAGGCTGAGGCAGGAGAATTGTTGTGAGTTCGAGACCAGTGTGAACTACAAAGTGAGTTTAAGACCAGCCTGAACTGCATAGTGAGACCCTGTCTCAAAAAAAAGACAAAAGCCGGGCGTGGTGGCGCATGCCTGTAATCCCAGCACTTGGGAGGCTGAGGCAGGAGGATTGTTGTGAGTTCGAGACCAGCCTGAGCTACAAAGTGAGCTTAAGGCCAGCCTGAACTGTATAGTGAGACCCTGTCTCAAAAAGACAAAAAAAAGA
>PVKA01032271.1:0-25465 GCA_004027165.1 Ctenomys sociabilis
TATTTCTCTCTCTCTCTCTCTCTCTCTCTCTCTTTCTTTTTTTCTTTCTTCATTTTTTTAGTCTTCTTATTTATTTATTATTTGGCAGAGGGTCTTGCTATGTAGCTCAGACTTGTCTGAGCCTCCTGTCTTAGCCTCCCTAGCAATGGGATTACAGGCATGCACTTTTGGTGGCCAATATGGCATGTGGTACTGGGGATCAAACCTGGGTCCTTGTGCTTTCCAGGCAGGTGCTTGGACTGCAGAGCTCTCTCCTGAGACCTAATCAGCGATCTTTACTTTCATTTGTTGGCTGCATTCTTTGATAGCCCTGCCTAACAGTCCAGTCTAGCCCAATGTTTGATTCTGTACATATCGCTGGCCATTGGACATGGCTTCTGTCTCAGGCAGAAAGCATTTCTTTCCATGATGAAGGACATTATTTTGGTCCTGAATTCCAGCTCGTCTTTTGATTGTTGTAGACCACTAAATGGTTATCCTGGCTTCCCTGAGCACCAATTTCTAGTTCCTCACAGTGGGAATGATGGCTACAATAACTGTGTCACATGAGTTTGCTCTAGTGATAAAGGACAAATAAGTCCTTCCTAGCCCATGAGGTTTACTGCTATACCCAGTGACTTCCTCTTCTGCACATTGCCTCCTGGCCTCTGCTCCCACATCTCTCTGGCATTTACTAGTCAAGCTTGCTGTAGTTTTCCTGTCACCAGGCTTTTGTTTGTTCCTCTGCTAATGGCTTAGGGTTTGCTCATTTTCAGATCGTTACCTCAGAGTGAGACTCTTCAGAGTAAGATTCTTTTGAGAAGTCTTTCCAGCCCTTCAATGAATTTGAGCTTCCTATTGTCTCACTCTACATTTGTACTTAGTGCATCTGTCTCAGTGTTTCAGTACACTGTCCCTGATCATCTCATTTCTTTCTGTCTCATGGCCGAGACCATAATTTCCATGAGGACAGGTTGACCATTGAATTCCTGGCATTAAGCACAAGGTCTACATGACAGTAGCTGCACAACATGCATTTTACCAAGATTTGAGTGCTGAAAGTCTTTTTCAACTGTGTTTACCTAATCCTTCTAATGTCCTAGTAAGAAAGATATTATTATCCTATGTTGTGGTGATAATAGCATTGCCCATCAAATATTTCATTTATTCTTGAAACTGTCTGATTGACATTTGTATTTTAATAAAATAAAAATAAATGGAAAAAAATATTTCATTTATTCTGTTAGATTTTGTTTTTTGGCTGTCTTGGAAGTAGGCAGTGCCATGAGACTGCTTCTGGCCAATAACATATGATTAAGAGTCATGTGTGACCTTTCTGAGACAGTGAGAAGTCCATTCTGTTGTGATTCTTTTCTTGCCAGGTGACCTTAGGGGCTTTGTGGTGGAGCTACAAGATGGCAGAGTCTGGCAGCCAGTGCTGGTCAAAGCACATTTTGAGTATCTAACGAACATACTTTCATTTGCAAACAAGAAAACAGCTTCAGAGAAGAGAAGTGGTAAACTCAAAGCATGGTCAGAGACTGAACTCCTCTCCTGTTGATCTCATGGATGATAAGGACATCTTATGGATGATAGGTAAGTCATCAAAAAACTATGAACATCTGTATGAAAGATGAAATTTCCAAGTTGTATTTACTAAGGTCTGATTCAGGGCTCTGTGTCCTGTGGTGTGGAAATAAGGCTGTAGAGATGCCTTCTGGTTGGAGGAATTTTTATTGCCTTCCAAGTGTCAGGTTCTTGCCTCATAAGGACCACAGGGTATGGCCAGCTTTTCTACCAGGTGGGTGAACATTGGCATGTCCCCCACCCATGAAAAACTTTTTGTCCTAAATGTCACAGAATCTAAATTTTTGGAGTCAGAAAGTTAGCTTTGTAGTGGCCATTATGTCCTCCTGCTTGTGTAGTGGGCCAGTGTCCATCGAGGCTATGTAGAAACACATTCTGCATTTCCAAGCCTGATTGGAGGAGACAGCTTGGCTGAAACAGAACTCAGGTTTTTAGGCTGCTGTTCCTTTTCCATCTTAACTTGCTCCCAACTCTCAGAACAGAAAGGTCAAGTCTAACCAAATGCTTCTTAAGTGACATGCAGTGAATTCTGGGTAAAAGAAATAGTTTGTGCCAAGGGATAGGAAATATCAGAGAACTTGGTGTAGCAAGGACAATAATTATGAGTGAACATCTTTAACTTCTTCCTTGATTCTGTGGAGAGGAAATAGGACCTGCTTGGTCATCTCCTGGGCTGACATGTGTCATGCAGATGTTTGTTGTTATATGACAAATGGAAAGAATGCGCTGAAGATGGTGAAAAGGTAAGTTTATTTATGCAGCAAAGAATAAATATGTGAGCCTATGGGGTGGTGATAAATAAGAAAGTCTCAAGGGCTGTGATTGAGAGGAACTAAAAGAAAGAATTTTGGATAAACGCTATACTGGGGACTTGAAAGTCATAGTGGCAAGGTTTTAAAGATGTTTGTTGTATATTAACAATGCACTTCTTGCGAAGTGTGGTGGTGCACACACCTATAATCTCAGCATGCAGGAGACTGAGGCACTAGGATCAGGAGCTCGAGGCCAGCTTGAGTAATAGCAGTTGGTCATATTCATGACACACTGGCCACGTGACTATGAGCTTTACCTGTGCTATCGCAGCAATCCTCACAACTCTGCAGTTGGCGGTAGCATCACAGGTAAAGTGCGGGCAAGGCAGAGTCATTTGCCAAAGTTGACTGCAATTGGAGCTGGTGACTTGTGTTCAGGAGGTGAGTTTTACTGTCCATCCCAACAATCAAAGGTGTTGTTTTTAAAGAATAATTTTGGAGATCAATGCAAGTATTTTCTTATTCTTTTTTATCTCTCCCTCTTTCCTTTCTCTTCTTTTGTGGGGTTCTCACCATAGCATTATGTGAATTTATTGGATTTATAATGTGGGTTACAGAGGCAACAGTCTCAGTTGAAGAAAATTGGTTTCCTTTTCAAAATGTCATATATTTCATTTTCTCTCAGCATCTTGTACTTCTTCAAGCTCTCCTGAGTTCCTAAGTCATTCAGAAGCATGCCTCACAATTAGAATGTGAAAAACCCTCACAAACTAACTTGAATTTTTTTATTTAGTCAGAAAGACATTAAAATAAACCCAAGTCTGTGAAAGGAGAGAAATAAGTGTGAGTTAGATGAGGCTGAAAAGAAACAAGTGTTAAGCAGTTGGACACCCCTAAGGATAAGGGGGATGTCCGTTCACCCACCAGTAGACCATCTATTCCTCTGTTCATCCCCTTCCAAAAGTATAGATGTCCTCATCCATTCATGCTTCCATCCAATTGTCCAAGAACTTGTACACGTACCCTCTTTACCTTCTCTTCTTTTTCTTCTTTCTTCTGATATTTCATTGATTCACTGACTATTTGAACCATTGGTTTAGTAAGTTTCTATTAAATACACACTGTTTAGGAACTGTGCTAAAGGTTGAAGATACAAAAAAATGAGTAAGTTATACTTCTGCCTTTACTGGACCTAGACAGAAATGAAAACTGATGCATCACATCTGAATTCTGTGCCATAAGAACAAGAAAGAAAGAATCCCAAGGAAAGAATGATTAAAGATATACAATGGGGTTGTTGTGTAGGATTTTACTCCTTTCTCTGGCATCTTGATGGAGTGATGCCCATGCTATTACTCAGGAATCTGCCTGGAATTGGCTGACTTATTGCTATTATTAAGCATCTTTTATATGCTTAACATTGTCCTAGAGAGTTTACAAGCACTGATATGCATCATTATCAATAAAAGAGGACTCATAGAAATTATTTTCTCCCCAACATCACACAGATAATGAGAAACAAAAAAACAGACAAAATGGAGACAGAGTGTTGGAAATGGGTACAAATTTTGCCCTTGGTATGGGTTAGGCTCTGGGGAACTGAGCTAGAGAAGACAAGGACTCAGAAGCTTGGTCAAATGGAGTGTGCACAAGAGCCCAATGGTATATCATTAACCTACTGCTGCATAACAAAGCATCCTTAAATTTCTCATCTAGGTAAGATTTATTAGGTGTGACATGGTCTAAGCTGGGCCTGAAGCTGTGGGTCTGTCTGGGCTATACTCAATGTGAGTCTGCTCAGATCTGTTCTAGGTATGTCTATCCTGCACCCCAGGTTATAGGGCCTGGGGTTGGCAACCTGATTTTTCATGACACAAGAGCATAAGCCCAACTACATATGCACATTTTAAGGCTCTTCTTGAATTATGTCTTCTAACGTCGCTCTGGACAAAGAAATTCATGTGGCTAAGCCCAAAGCCAAGAGAGAGAAAGGCATACCACCCACATGAGGTACAAATGAAATCACATGACACTGCCCGACAAACAGAAATATGATTTTCTTGAGAAGAGGGGTGGCAAAGAGCAAATACGTTTGTTTGTTCATTTTTGAGATAAGGTCTCACTATGTAGTTTAGGCTGGCCTTGAACTCACCATGTAGCCTAGGCTGGTTTTAAACTCACAGTGATCTTCCTGCCTCAACCTCCTAGGTGCTGGGATTAAAGGCAGGTGCAAAAGCAAACACTTTTGAACCATCACCTGAAATATCCATAAAGGTGGCAGACCTTCCTTCCTCTCTCTCTCTCTCTCTTTTCTGTATTTGGTACAGATCTCACTATGCAGCTTGGACTCATAGCAATCCTCCTGTTTTCCAGCCTCCCCAGCGCTGGAATAACAGGCATGCACCAGCATGACCAGACTCTGTCCCTGGCTCAGTGCATCTGGGTGGCGGTGGGGGAGGGGAACATGGGGATAGATGGTGGAGTTGGCATGACATACAGTGCCAGGGATCAAACCTTGGTCCCTGCACTTTCCTAAGCAGGCACTTAGTCCGCTGAGCTATCTCGCTGGCCCTGACTTTCTTCATTTAATCTATATCGGCATAACAGCTAAAAATAAAATGAGACAGAGAAAACAGTAGTAAACTCCATAGCAGGCACCTGGAAACAGTCTTGACAGGTGATGGTATCAGGAAGGGGGAGTCCCAGGAGTTGGGCTTGCTCATTAGGTTCTTCTGTGGGTTAGACTCTGAGTGACCTAACCTAGCACAGTAGGAGCCCTAGAAGTTTAGTTGCACCGGGGAAGTAAAAGTGTCCAAAGGAAACCGCAAGGATTTGTCCTGTTCCATAAAATACTGGGGTCCCAATACTCAAAGAGAAACAGAGGTAGAAAATGAACACTTGACCTTAACTCTGTAGTAAATGGGCCTTGAGCTTATACTTTGGTAGGAGTTTAGTTCTTAGAGCTAGGGCCCGAGATGAGGGCCACATTAATGCTCTTGGATAAGCCAGGCTTTGGGACTGGGACCGTGAAGGGGTTATAAGGTGCAGGGTCTGTGGCCTGAAGCAGGCTGGATGGGTGTGCATGTGATGGACACGGTGTGTGAATATGGAGATTTTATGTTACAGGTGGATTACTTGAGGTACAGATACAGGTGGGAGTGGTGAAGACAATGAAAGCGAAGGGCAAGACTGAATCCTGAAGGGACTTAAATGCCATTCAGGGAGTATGTATTGCCTCAGATGGGCCCTGGATGAGAATCTGAATCAAGAAAAGGAGACGATCAGAGTTGTGCTTGAGGATCTTGCCACTCCAAGAGTGACCTATGGGCAATAGCATCAGTCTAACCAGTCATACCCTTGACCTATTGAATACGATCTTGTATTTTAATGAACTGTTAAGGTGATTCCTGTGCATTTTACTCCTTTTACCCACACTGAAATGCATGAGCATAGTTCTCCAGATTTAAAATCTGTCCAAGACTTCTGACCTCAAGTACAAGGAGTTGGGGGTCCAACTAGGTTGGAAGGACAAGTCCCTCCAATTTCAAGTTTGGAGGACTTCCCCAAACCACTCTCAGTTACAATAATTCTCTAAAAATACTGCCAGAACTTGCTGAAAGCAACCATCCTCACGGATATAGTTTATTACAGAAAAGGAACACATTAAAATCAGTAAAAGGAAGAGTTCCAGAGGGCAGAGTCTAGGGGAGTTTCAAATGCCAATCTTCCATTGTTTTGAGGAATGTGACCATCCCAACATGTGACAATATGAATGGAGTACTGCCAACCCTGGAAGGGAACTTGTGCTTCGGGTTTCAGAGTTTTTCCTGGAGTCTCAATCCGTTTTCATGATTGGCTGATTGCCCATGAGTTGAACTCATTCTTCAAAACTACTTCATAGAGGGGCCACCTTGCTAACATACTATTAAGGGTGGCCCGAGGGGCCACCATCAATAACAAAGATTCTCATCTCAGGAAGTTTCAAGGATTTGGCAGTTACCTCTCAGGAGCCAGGAGCAAAGGCAAGATCTTTCTTTGGAAAATGCCAAGTTATTTATTACCAAAAATTGGTTTGAGAAGTGTTGCTTTAGAAAGCAGGTTGAAGAGGGGGGGACTCTTGGGTCTTTTGCCTTCCAACACCTCTTCCCTTCAGTAAGCTCAGAGTACAAAGGCATAGGAATAGGCTTTCCAGCAGATTATGGGATTTCCTTTCTCCTTTTTCTGTTCTCCCTCCAAACCCTTTTTATTCTGCATCAACCTATGTAGTTCTTAGTTTGGTAAAACATGTAGGTCTCTACTCAGTATAATGATCTAGATATATAATAAATAAATCAATATATCAAGACAATAAATTGATAATAACATAATAAATGTGCTTTTTACTAGTGCTTTAAATGTCAGGTTAGCAAAGAGCTTAACAATTTCTTTGATTTCAAAGCAGTCTTCAATGTAAATATTCATAAACCTCTGGTACATTTAGCAATAGTTAGGTGAGTGAAAATATCCATGGATTTTTTTTCCTGATAACCTTACTGTGGTTTGTTGCCTATATTCATAATAGATGAAAATTCTACATTTCAATGAAGTGAAAAAAAAGATGCAACATTTTTCCTGCCCGAGTGCACAGATCTCTGAAGTCTAGCTGTAGACCTGTAGACTCCAGAGTAAGAAGCTTCACTTCCAAGGCTTGTATGACTTGTACTTATTTTTAATTGGATGCTGAATGACAATTCAATTTGTTTCAAGACATTTTTGAGCAGTTTGAAAGAGTCATTGAGGTAACTGGAGGCACCCTGGAATTGCATAAAACTTGAACTAAGACTTGGTGTCTGATGGGTGTATGGGTAAGTATGAGTGGGGACATTGATAACTTTTAATCCTCTCATCTGAAAAGTTTATAGTATGTAAGGTGGCTCAAAGGTGGGCTTAGCTTTTCCAATTATCAGTAACAGGATTTAAATATATTCACCCCACAAGCACTGGCCTAATGCCAAGGTGAGGATAGGATGAAAATTAAGAAAAGCTGAATGAAAATCAACTGCGTGTGCCCCTTGGGAAATCCACTTGCAGCTACCAAGAGTCAGTGAGTCCATCTGGATGGAGCCATCATTTCCACACTATTCAGGACAGAAAAAAAAAAAGAATGCATCTCAACAGCAAGACTAATGTCAGAAGAAAAGGCATTCTCAGCATGACCCACAAAGATTTTTATTATGTTCCTCATTTTTTGAATAATTTTTGCTGCAACTGTAAAACCTACTTGCTGAAGGATTTTTCCTCTCTGTTCCCTTTTAAGGGCTATGAAGGCAGATACTGACTGTTGGGTGTGTGCCAGTGCTGTCAAAGCAGAGTGCCCCCTGGAAGGCAGGGCCATGGTCCTTGCATATTTCTCTCAGGTGACAAAGAGGATCTCAGCATGGGTCTCCTTTGGGGGTCAGATCCAGCTGGGATTCAGGAACATATTTCTCTTGCTCCATTTTCAGTGCTGGAAGTTTGACAGTGTGAGGATGAGAGAGTCCTGACTTGCTGGGCTCAGGTTGATCTACTGCTTCAGAGCCCGCCTGGCAGCAGGTGATCCAACATCTGAATCTGGAATGTTGCTGGGAGCCCAAGGAATGGAAACCAAGGGAACTCGGGAGCATTAAGCAGATGCATACTCCCGGATATAGGGCCGAGGCCACCACCCAGAGCTGTAGGAAAAGATATTATTGGCACTGGCTAGGGCACTTAAGTGTGTTCCCCCTCAAGGTTGGGTTGTATCTCAAGTGCATCATATCTGTGGTGGAACTCAGAATCTCTCCTCTTACGTAATTGTCTCGTAGAGAGTCATGAAGCCAGGATCTCCTCATCCCACTGGTTCTACCTCCTAACTCTCCATGTCTCCTTCTCTCCATGTTCACTTCTATCACCCTGTCTGTCTCTACCACCACCATCTCTCTCCAAGAACCAAGGCATAGACAGCTGGAATAAGTGCAGTATTGATCTCCATGTCTTCCTTTGTCCCATTTCACTGATCTCCTAGGAATCTTTTATAAGCAAAGGAGAGAAAAAAAAATGCGTTTTTTGAGCATTCACTATATTTTAATTCTTTAATAAATTCATTGAATAAATATTTATTGGCTTCCTAAGACATGTTACAAATTCTATTTTGGTTCTGGAAAACTGAGCTATAGGGTCACTGCTATTAATGATGGTGTTGTGTGTTAGCCTAGAACCATTGCATTTTCTCTGTTTTCAGTGTATGATGATTATTGGGGTTTATTTTTAGATGGAAAAATGAGTATCAACTTTTAACTTTTTTATACTTTTGTTGTAATAATGAAAAATTTCACATGGAAAGAAGAGCTTACAAAGTAAGAAAATGCATCTATTTGTGGTTACTATGAAAAAAAAAACCACTAGAGGCAGGCTAACTTTCTAACTATAAGAAGTCTATTTAGCTCGTAGTTCTGGATGATGAACATCCAAACAGCACGACCTGGCTCTGGCGAGGGTCCCCATTGGCTGTCATCTCATGGTGGATAGTGATGGCTGGAGCGTATGAGGAGGGAGAGATCATAGAGAAGAACTAGGAACAAGAGAATGATTCAGGGATTGGGTTCACTCTTAAACAACTGCCCTCCAAGGAGCTCAGGAGAGCTGCTATAGTTCCCTCTACAAGGGCAGCTCCCCCAGTGTCCTAAAGACTTCTCCCTACACTTTATATCTGCAGTTCCATCTCCCGGCATCAGTAGACTGAGAATCAAGCTTCCAGCGTGTAGACTTCAGGGGAAACAGGCTTCAACCAGACCCAAACCATGGTACCACCCAAAGTGGACACAGGAGAGCGCGACATCATAGAGCCTTCTCAAGCAAGTAAGTAAAGTGCCACACTTACTGCTGAAGTCACCTTTGTGTCCCTGCTGCCTTGCTGCTGGTTAGCCACTGCTCTTGCTTTGATAGATTCTTCCTGCCAATTTAAATTGCATATGGCCATATTTATAATCTCTCTTTGCATTTATGAATTTAAAAAAAATTAACATGAATGATATGGTGCTGTAAATATTCTGCAACTTTTAAAAATTCAAGCATGATGTGTTAGAAATGTATCCAGGCTGATAATGTAGACCAAATACATTCGTCTTAGCCTGCTGTATAGTGTCCAGCCTAAGAGCACATCACAATTTGTATATCTCTGTTTCCATATTGAGAGCTCTTTGGGTTGTTAATAATTTTAATTTAATTTTTTCCATGTTAAATAATGCTGCACTAATTTGGGGGGTTGATGAGGAATGAACTGAGGGACTTGTGCATGGTAATGCACTAAATATTTTGATACTTCTTTCTTTGTCTACACATTTGAGATATTTGTGTAGCTTCGCTTTCTCCTCCCTGCCCCAGCTTCACTTTCTATCAGAAAATGACAGTTTCTAATGTGATAGGAAGATTCTTGCGTTGGCAACCAGAGGACTTGGTTCTAGTCCAGTTCTGGTAGCAACTAGCAATGTGATCTTGGGCTCCCCCTTCCTTGGCAGCAATTGTCCTGTCTTTACAGTGAAGTCCCAGACCCACAACTCTCTATAGCCCCCTTCATCCTCAGCTGAAGAAAAATTTTGTAGGAAGAGATTCCCATCTGTGAGTAGAGTAGCTCTCCCTGAGGTGGCTGGCTTTAAGTTCGAGGAATTTTATCCCAGAAGACAATGAATATGTCTTAAGCTGTGAAGAAGTGTTGGATATGGTAATTTTGCATTTACTTCACTCAGGGAGATTAAAAGGCTTTCTTGAGACCACATACCTAAAACATGTCAGAACTGGAACTTGAACTTTAATCTGAGGAATTCTGAAGTCAGTTCTAGCTGTCAGATAAGCTGCTCCTGCTTTGTTAGAGGGCAATTCTTCTCTCACCTGGGAGGCAGCAGTGGTATTTTGGGGGGTGTCTCAGTGCGCAGCCTGTGATGCCAAGAGTCCTCTGTCCTAGAAATAGCCTGAGGCCCAACCTGAAACCTCAGAAATACAGAGCTGAGCCTCCAAGGTGTAAAAGGGGAAGGAAGAGAAGCAGAAAACGGGACCAAACCAGAGGTAAAGACAGAATGAACCCTGAAGGTGCCCACCGCAGCTGATGAGCCAGTGAGGAAATCGCATCCATAAGGATCAAGTTAAACACCAGTTCCAGTTCACCGGTAAGCACATCTGCCTGGCTCCCTGCGTTCAATTTCACACTCACATTATGAATTGCCTCCCTGGAGAAACTAACTCCCTCCCTGCCAGAAAAAAAGGGTCTGGAGCCAGTAAACCAACTTCTAACAGAGCAGCATGTTTTAATTGAAGGACGGCAACTTATCTCTGGGTCCTACCTCTGTGGTGACACAAACTCTCTGAGCTGCCCAATCTCACTCAAGGTTACTAATTAAGATATAATTGAAATGAAATTAATTGCAATAAATGTGTAATTAGCACAGCCATCGATTCAGGGCGTTGGAAATGTGGTCAGTGCGTGAGACATTGATTGCCATGCCTTTTTGAGAAATGTAATTGCAAGGATATCTTTTTGTGACTCTAGAAGGTCTTTTTTGTGTAATGAATTTCTACCAGAAGGACTGGCCTTGAAGCCATCTGACTTCCTGTAAGTCAGAGATAAAGGGAGAATATCCCAGAATGCAGTTGTGTTGGGTACATACTCTCTGCCCGCATTTGTTGTAGGATTTATTTCAGAATGTCTGGGGAGCCCCAATGGCATCTTAGTACCTAATGACAAGATTCATCTCTTCCTTTGGAAAGACCCAGTCCATGGTAGGATGTACAGCTTGGAAAATGAAGCACAGACTGGATTTCCTCTCTCACTGCTTCATGCAGTGAACAGCTTTTACAACCATATACAGAGACTTGGTATCCTTTGCCATGTAGAATGAGGGAATAGAAAAGCAAAGCCAGATCTCATCAGTAAAACCCAACCCCAGAAGTCAAGCTCACAAACTCCAGATACCTTCTCTTACTAAGGAGGACCTTAGTAAGGTTAGTTGGATGGATGCTATGCCATGTTGGGTCCTGGGACTTGAGCAGCATGTATGAGGGAAACCTGGCAGGATGGGCTAGGTGTAGCCTGGCAGAGAGGGGTGGGATCTGGCTGCAGGACTTGTGGTGGTGGAAGGGCAGTCCAGGTTCCCCAACACTGTCAGATTGTGCATGGACATCACAGCCCAGTCAGATTGCTTTGCTCATGTAAGGCTCGGATATGGTAAGTAGCTAAGTCCTGCTAGAGGAGTTGATGTTCAGCAGGTTCGGGGGACCCTGGGACTCCACATGGAGTCTGGGTGTGGTGGGATCTAGCCCTGAGTGGGGGTGCATGTACTATTTTAGGGCAGCTCCAGCCCCTACACTGGTCAGGGGGTGATTCCAAATCTTAATGACAAGGAGTTCTGAGGGTCATGTTTGATGTTCAGCAAAAACCATTCCAGTTTCTGGGTCTGAAGAGGAATGATTTATTTTCTGCTGGTCTATTGAAAGAGCAGGTAATGCTTAATTTTTTAAATAACTGATACAGATAAAAAAGAATGAAGCAGAATGTTTGGTCCCAAATAGTCCTGGGGTCTTCTCTCTGTCTGTTTACTCCTCATACTGAAAAGTTTTGATGATCGATTAATTAATTAATTAATTAAGTCAGGTTTTACTGTGTAGTTCATGCTGGCCTTGAACTCACTCTAGAGTTCAGGCTGGCCTTGAACTTATCGTGATCCTCCTGCTTCAGCCTCCTGAATGCTGGGATGACTACTTAGTTTTTTTATTTATTCAGTCAGTAACTATTTAGTGAGTTTGGAACTTTGGTTCCTGGAGCTAGCAGTGACCTTCCAGAAGCCAGCACTGTTTTGGGCATGTGTATTTTGATGCTTAAGTCTGGACTCTGTGTTTGGAACTTGGACCAAGCCCTCATCCCCATTCTTAGAGGCCATTCATCCTTTCCCTGCACAAAGAGTTCCTTTGCTGGAGTCTACACGCACCTTTTGATGTGCTTCTTGGGAAGTGAGCTCCCTGCCTTCCCACATGATGTGTGGTTGACTATCACCCTTCCCTGGGTATGAAACTTACCTACTCTGAACATGTGGCAAGATCAGTACCTCTCAGAACTGCACTTACTCATCTGTAAAGTGGAATAATGAAATACAATTCAGCGAGGCATGGCTTAGCTCCCCTATTCCCTCCAGGTCACTTCATCCAGGGTCCAGAGCCACAAGTCCTGGTCTCCCTGCTGGTCACATCATCTCAGGGGCCAGGGAGATGGCTCAGTGGAATAAGTGCTTCCCTGGCAAGCATAAGGGCCTGAATTCAATCCCCGGTTCTACAAAAAATAAATAAATAAATAAATAAAACATCATTTCCCACCTTTGTCTTTAAGCCATTTGACCTCTTCCTTTATTTCCCAGATGCATTTGGGAAGGTGTGTTTTTTTCCTTTGTACAAAAAACACATAGCATAAAACTTCACCTCAACCATTTTTTTAGCAGCTACTCCAGTGGTATTAAGCACATTCATGTTGTTGTGCAATGGATCTCTATGAATCCTTTTATCTTACAAAACAAACTGTATTTGTAGAATAACCCTCCCTGCCCCTAGTAGTCACCTTTTTATTTTTTGCCCGTATGAGTTAGACTACTGTAAGTGTCTTATGTAATCAGAGTCATACACTATTTATTTTTCATGATTGTCCTATTTCATTTACCATACCCACCAGGTTCATCCACATCATAGCTGTGTCAGAATTTCCTTCTTTTTTAAAGGCTGGATAATACTCCAATGCATTCATAGACCACTATTCATCAATTGGTGAACATTTGGGTGGCTTCTGCCTGTCTGTCATTGTGAATTATGTTGCTATAAACATGTGTAAACAAATATCTTATTGAGATTCTGCTTTCCATTCTTTGGGCTATATTGTCAGAAGTGAAATTGCTGGATTGCATGGTAGTCTTCCTTTTAAGTCCTTGAGGAGACAAATGTACTATTGAAATGACTTTAAACAATACAGGTGCTTGGCACTTGCCCTGGGAGTCACTGATGCATTGGACTTGGGGAAGGGAGGAGTGCAGTACCTGTTACCTCTGCTTCTCAAGGCGAGTCCCTCCTGTACTCTTGTCCACTCGGTAGGCCACAGTCTGAATTCCTGAGTGGCATCTGGGCACCTTGGTGATGTATCTCTGATCTAGCTCCTGAACTGCCCTATCTGCTGCCATCTACCTTGGCGTGCCTGTGCCCAGGAAATGCACAGTAATGTTTTCCGGACATCACATTTCCCATAGAGTCAGGCCTATTGAACATGTTCTGTCTTCCATCTGGATTCCTTCCCCCACTTCTTACAAAATTCAGCCTAAGTATTAGTTGCCTCCCCCAGAAAAACCTTTCTCTTCCAGGTCCAGGCTCTTTAGGTTAGTAGTCAAGTTGGATCCCAGTAGAGGAGGGGGCAGAAGTACACTAGGCAAAGTCCGCACAAAGAGCCCCTTCTTCATCCTCATCACAGATTTAGAACAAAGTTTGAACCTTACACATGCCATAGTTGCCATGGTTACTGTAAAGGCATTCTAAATGTGGATGATTATATAATCAGCTGCAATGACTCTTTTTTGAGGAAAAAAAGGGACAGTTTTGTCTTTCTTTTTTCAATGAACAACTCCTTGACCCAAGTGATACAGTGACTGGGTAGCTGGCCACTGTGCAATGATGCACATGGGCCGCAGGCAGTATCCACTGTTCGTGACAGGGCTCTTATTTTAAAATGGGAAACCGAGGCCCAGGGAGGGGAGGTGGCTTTCCCTGAGTTCCACAGAGCCCTGGAGCTCAGTCTAGGAATCTAGTGTAGGTGCCAGCAAGCAAGGAGATGTCAATGTGGTACGGAGCAGACTTGAATATGAACCTTGGCTTTTTCAAGAACCATTTTACCTTCTGTGTTGCCTGTATTAGTCAATGCAGTTATTGCTATTGCTGTAATAAATAATTCCAAAATCTTAGTGCATCTTTGACAATAGAAAGTTTGGGGGCCGGGGAGATAGCTCAGTGGAATAAGTGCTTCCCTGGCAAGCACAAGGGCCTGAGTTCAATCCCCTGGTTCCACCACAAAACAAAAAACAAAAAAACAAGGACAATAGGAAGTTATATATTGCTCAAGCCATAAAGCAGTTGCCCTCCCCCACTTTTGAAGGCAAGGTCTCACTATGAAGTTTAGGTTGGCCTTGAACTCACTATGCAGTCCAGCCTGACCTCAAACTTTCAGTAATCTTCCTGTGTCTGTCTCATGAGCACTAGGATTATAGGTGTATGCTACTGCACCTGGCTGGAATTATATTTTTTGAGGATTATCTTTTGACTGATTCAGGACCGAAGCTACTTGTCTGCATTCAATCTGTCATTTCTGAGGATCTTGAAGTCCTTGAATAGAACATTTGCCTTTGACAAACAGGTGATGAAAACTTTCTTTTTCTAGGTGGATACATATGATGATGACCAAGAAAAAGAATATGAATATATATATATATATATATATATATATATATATATATATACACACATATATGCATATATATGCTATCTTCCAGCAAGAAATAGTTATTCCTTGGATTTTTGGGGCCTGTTCATTATTTCAACCAAATCTAGCCTGCTCTAACTAATCTAGGAGTGGAATCTAGGAGCAGTATATGAGGAATTGATTTTCATCTTGAGGAGCCACTAAAGCATTCTGCTTCTATGTAATTTTGTCCTTGCAGAATTCACAATATAGGAAGGCTATAAAATATTAAGGAAAATCAGAAAACTTGAAATCATTCAGAACTGAATTCTATCTTTGTTTTCACTTCTTACTAACCATAGGATTTTAGTAAAGTCACCTCTGTCTCAGTTACTTTTCTCTTGTTGCTGGGAAAAAATAATCAATACCAAAAATAAGGAAGGAAAGGTTTGCTTAGCTCACAGTTAGTGAAGGTTTCAGTCCATAGTTGGCTGGCCCCAAAGCAGAGGGGTACATGGCAGAGGGCAGCCGTTCTTGGTGGAAGACAGCAAAGAGCCAAAAGGGAGGAGCAGTGGTTGGGGCTAGTAAGCCTTTCTCCCCGCCTTATGTGGTATTCAGGCTATCCACCCCAGGGCAAGTGTAGCACTCATACCCATAATCCCAGCGTTGGATTATGAATTAATCACAAACATGCAAAAACTTCTCAATTAGAGAAGGTCCCAGTTGTTAATTCTTTCAAGTGTTACTCATGCGATTTGATTTTAGTTTATGAATCATTTGCCTATTCCTATGACATCAAGAGTTCCTCCTAATTTCTCTTAGGAGATTGAGTGTTTCTGTTTTAATGTTTAGATCTTTAATCCATTTTGTCTTTAGCTTAGTGCATGGTGATAGACCTGAGTCAAGTTTTAGTTTTTGGCATGTAGGCAGCCAGCTTTTCCAGCACCATTTATTTATTTATTTTTATTTTTATTTATTTTTATTTTATTGAAGTACAAATATCAATGAGTTTTAAGATAACTTGACAAGATGGATTTGATAAATTAATACATTGCAAACTGTTTTCATAATGTTTTGGTATTGTAGAAGGTGCATACATGATATTATACTTACAGACATTATTATAACAGATGTCTCTTATCAGTAAATTAAGAGTGTAGCTGCTTACATATCTTATTTTTTATACCTGAATTACATCAAAGATTCAATAATTAATACTTTCTACCTTGTTATTTTCCTAGTGGTTGTCCATAGTACTAGAAGATGACATAATATCCTGTCCAACCACCAATAGTAAAAATCTTGCCTCTCATAAAATGATGTAGAAGCACGGCGTTATCTATCCCAACTGTACTGTCCATATACACACATCATGATTCTTCCTTTCTATACCCCTTCCTTTCTCTGCACCTGTCAAAGATGGGCACTCCATTGTCATTCAACTAACTTAGGTGCTTGAACTCAACAACACAATCCAACACAGTCCAGCATTCCACAACAATAGTGAGTTATCTAAAGAAGTTGTCGACCACAGCCATTTACAGCTCAACTTATTATTATGGTCCTGTGGTG
This sequence comes from Ctenomys sociabilis, assembly GCA_004027165.1. Classification (NCBI taxonomy): domain Eukaryota; kingdom Metazoa; phylum Chordata; class Mammalia; order Rodentia; family Ctenomyidae; genus Ctenomys; species Ctenomys sociabilis. Next base: position 16,360 of record PVKA01032271.1, read on the forward strand.
CATACCTCATTTTTATACTTTTCTGCTGGATGGTTAAGACCTAGATAGGGAAAGACCTATATACCAACACATGTACTTTTTTTTTTTCTTATGAGGTCAGTGAAGTCCTCTCAGGGTTTATCTTGTAGTCCTGTACATTATTCTGTAGATCCTTTGTCTGTGTCATCCATGTGGATGAGTCACGGCCAATGCTTGACCATTTTGCTCTCTGTGAGAGCTTGAGAGAAAGTTTTCTCTTCATGTGACTCTCCCCAGGCACACTATAGAACTTCAATCTCTTTCCTCTGTGGCTTCATAATCTCCTTGTTCAGAAAATTTGGAGCTCAACTGAGTCTCATGATGTTGCAGTACAGGTTCTCCTATGTCCTGAGTCTTCACTGACCTTGAAAGGCTAGGGCCAAAATGTTGGCTGGCCTTGTAGCTCTTCTATTTCTTCAATTTTGATCTGTGAACTTAGGTTGTTAACCATCCAGAAGAAAAGCTGATTAGTATCCTGCGGCATATACCATTCACTTTGCCTTATCTGATTCAATTGTTTTTAGTTGTTATTGTACATTTCCATTTGTATTTCTCCTTCTCACTTCTTATACTAGGGAGACTATATGATATTTACACATATGTGTCTGGTTTATTTCACTTATGAGTATATGTTCAAGTGGTATCCACTTCAATATAAATGCTTCAAGCTTATCATTCTTTATAGCTGAGTAATACTCCATTATATAGAAATACCACAACTTTTTCAACCATTCCTCATGTGAGGGACATCTTGGTTGTTTCCAAGATTTTACTATCACACATTGTGCTGCTATAAACATAGGTACACATATATCACTATGATACAATCTTTTCAGTTCTTGTGGGAAAATTCCCAGTAGGGAGATAGCTGGCTTGAATGGGATTTCTAGTCCTATTGTTTTGAGGAGTCTCCACACTGACCTCCACAATGGCTGAACCAGTCTACATTCCCACCAGCAGTGGAGAAGTGTTCCCTTTTCCCCACAACCCCCCCAACATTTGTTGTTGGTTGATTTCTTTATGATAGCCATTCTTTCTGGAGTGAGATGGTATATCAGTGTTGTTTTTATTTGCATTTCATGGATGACTAGCAATGTGGAGCATTTTTTCATATATTTATTTGCTTCTTTAATTTTGTCCTCAGAGAAGTATATATTCATCTCAGATGCCCATTTCTGAATTGGGTCTTTAAATTTGAGGGCCCTGCTATATCTTAGTTCTTTATATATTCTAGACAGCAGACCTCTGTCTGATTGCTTATTAGTTAGGATTTTTTCAAAATTTGTGGGTTGTCTTTTCACTCTGTTGACAATTTCTTTTGACATGCAGAAGCTCCTTAAGAAGAGTTGATCCCAGTTGTTGACTCTTTCAAGTGCTTCCCATGTGAATATATGTTTGTTCATGAACTCTTTACCTACCCCTATGTCTTCAAGAGTTCCTCCTACTTTCTCTTAGGAGATTGAGTGTTTCTGTTTTAATGTTTAGATCTTTAATCCATTTTGACTTTAACTTAGTGCATGGCGATAGAGCTGGGTCAAGTTTTAGTTTTTGGCATGTAGAAAGCCATGTTTTCCAGCACCATTTGTTAAAGAGGCCATCTTTCTTCCAGTAAGTATGATTGGCCCCTTTGTCGAAGATCAAATGGCTGAGTGTGTTCATAGATGCTTCTGCACCTTCTAATCTATTCCAATGTTCCTCAGGTCTATTTTGTTGCCAATACCATGTTGATTTTATCACAGTAGCTTTGTAGTATAATTTCAAGTCAGGAATTATGATGCCTCCTGCCTTGTCTTTATTGGCCAAGATTGCCTTTGCTATTCTAGGTCGTTTGTGGTTCCAAATAAATTTTAGGAATGATTTCTCTATGTCTGGGAGGTATGTTGGTGACAGTTTGATAGGGATTGCATTAATTCTGTACAGCAATTTTGGGAGTATGGCCATCTTCACGATGTTGATTCTTCCTATCCAGTAGCATGGAATACCTTTCCATTTTCTGAAATCCTCTATAATCTCTTTTCTTAGGGTGTTGTAATTTTCCATGAAGAGATCTTTGACTTCCTTGGTTAAGTGAATCCCAAGGTATTTCATTTTCCTCGGTGCTATTGTAAAAGGTATTGTTTCTATTGTTTCCCTTTCAGTGTGCTTGTTATCTGTGTAGAGGAATGCTATTGACTTTTGAGTACTGATTTTGTATCCTGCTATGCTACTGAATTTCTGTATCAGTTCTAATAGTTTCTTTGTGGAATTTTTGGGGTCTTCCAAGTAAAGCATCATGTCATCTGCAAATAATGATAATTTAACTTCTTTTTTACCTATTCTTATTCCATTTATTTCTCCCTCTTTTCTAATGGCTGTTGCTAATGATTCCAAAACTATATTGAATAGGAGGGGTGATAGAGGACATCCTTGTCTTGTACCTGATTTAAGAGTAAAAGATTTCAGTTTTTCCCCATTTAGGATTACATTAGCTTTTGGGTTGTCATAGATGGCTTTTATCAAGTTAAGGTAGAGTCCATCTATTCCAATTTTCTGTAGGATCTTGAACATGAATGAGTGTTGGACTTTGTCGAAAGCTTTCTCTGCATCAAATGAGATGATCATGTGGTTTTTACATTTCAGTCTATTTTTCAAATATTAAACCATCCTTGCTTCCCTGGGATGAATCCTACCTGGTGATGGTGTATGATGTTCTTGATGATTTGCTGTATTCTATCTGCCAGGATTTTGTTGAGTATTTTTTCATCTATGTTCATGAAGGAGATTGGCCTGTAGTTCTCCTTTTTGGTTGTGTCTTTCCCTGGTTTTCGAATCAGTATTATACATTAGGCTTTTCATGTCAACTAAGATTTGTCTTACATAGTTTGGTGCTCCTGTGTTTGGTGCATAGATATTTATGAGTGTTACCTCTTGCTCTTGAATTTTTCCCTTGACCAATGTATAGTGGCCTTCTTTGTGTCATTTGACCATTCTTGGTTTCAAGTTGAGACTATCTGAGAACAGAATTGCTACTCATGTCTTTTTCTGAGGTGCTGGGGCATGTAGTATTGTTTTCCATCCTTTGACTTTGAGCTTATGAATGTCCTTTTGACTTAAGTGTGTTTCTTGTATACAGCATATTGTTGGATTTTGTTTCCTAATCCAGTGTGCCAGTCCATTTCTCTTAATTGGAGAATTGAGTCCGTTTACATTGATGGTTATAATTGAAATGTGCTGACTTATGTTTGCCATATTTACCTGCTGTTTTTACTCCTTTGTATCCTGTGTCTAATTGTCTATCTTGTTTAGTGGGTTCCTTACATTCTCATTCATGGAATTCTGGTCATTGTGGTCTCTCTCTAGAACATCTTTCCACAGCCTGTGAATGGATGGCTTTGTCATCATGAAATTCTTTAGTTGTTCTTTGTCGTGGAAGTATTTCACTTCTCCATCAAACTTGAAAGAGAGTTTTGCAGGGTATAATAGTCTGGGTTGGAATTTGTTTTCATGTAGGACTTGAAGAACTCTGCTCCATGCTCCCCCTGCCTTCCTTGTTTGTGTAGAGAAGTCAGGTGTAATTCTGATGGGTTTTCCTTTGAATGTGATCTGCTTCTTCTCTCTAGCAACTTTCAGTATATTATTTTTGTGTTGGACTTCTGGGATCTTAGCTATTATATGTCTTGATGTGTTTGTACTTGGGTTGAAGTTATTTGGTGTTCTGTATGCTTCAGTGACCTGAATGTTGGATTGTTTCCTCATATTTGGGAAGTTTTCTGCGATTACTTCTCCCCAAATTCTTTTTATGTCATTTGTATTGACCCCTTCATTCTCGTTGATACCAATTATTCTCGCATTGTTCATCCTGGCGTCATCTTGCAGGTGATGGATTATTTTTTTCTGCATTTTTGTTGTTTTTAAGAGATCCTTTCTCATCTTTTCACTAGCTGCACCGGCATCTTCAAGATCTGAAACTTTGTCTTCGTTTTCACTCAAATGGTTTTGTAGACTCGTGATTGATACTTTTAGTGCTTCTATATCTCTTTGACTCAGTTTCATGCGTTGTATTTCTTTTCTGTATTGCTTATTCAAGGAATCCATCATATTTCTGATATCAATTTTTTTATCCATGTCTTCTTTAGAGGTAGTTATTAATTATTTTTCTGCAAGGTTTCCTCTGTATATTTCTGGACTTGTTTCTGTATTTCAGATGCTATCATTTCAAAGAATTCTTTTTTTTCAAAGAAATCTTTTTTGATTTCAGAAATTATTTCTGCTTTGCGTTCCTCATGACCTTTCTGCTGTTGTCTTTGCTTCAGATTTTGTTAATTCATACGTTTCAGCTGGAATAGTGTTCTCTGCACTTGTTCTGGGTGAGCATTGTTTTTCTACCCAATGTTTCTGGAATTGATTCTTTATTTCAGATACTATGTATTCAGATATTTCTTTTTTAATTTGGGGAATTACTTCTCATTTTATTTCCTCTATGCCTTTCTGCTGTTCCTTTGCTGATGTATCTGTTAATTCATTCATTGCAGCTGAGCTAGTGTCCTCTGCGCTTACTTGTGGACTCGAGGTCTGGGATTGCGTTTTTGTCATTTTATATAGCATTGACCTTTGACCTACCTTAGCTTGTTATGAGATTCAGGTGCCAGCCAAGTTTGAGATTATCCAGGTATGCCTATCCTGGATCTAGCTGTTGTGTTCTGTTCCTTTTTGGTGGAACACCTGTGGTTCCCCTCTGTTGGTTCCCTGGTCAGGTGAGCACAAACCAAACGGGGATGCAGAGCAAGTAATGAAAATTCCCACTTTCTTGGCTTGCTTTGGGGTGAGGATCCGGAAAATTGCCGGAGTCAGCGATCCTGTGTCAGGCAGGTCGCTCTCTAGGTGGGCAGGCCTGGGCTTTTGTGGGTCTGCTGGGCTCCCAAAAGGATAGTGGATGATCTTATTCACCGGGTAGGCTGTGCTGGGTCAGCCAGCCTGTGCTGGGTCCGTGTCTACCGGCTGGAACCCGTGAAGGCTGGGAAAGGTCCCTCCGGTGCAGGGGACCTGGAGCCCTCACTCACAGGCCTGGCTGTGCTGGGTTTCGGGCCATGGGGTGGGACCAGCAATCTCTGGGAAATGTTTCTCTAGCGTAATGGGCCTGGAGCTCCCACCAGCTGAGCTGCGCTGGGTCTCAGGCAGCAGGGTGTGGTGGGGGCAGGGAATCCCTGGGATATGTCTCTCCGGCACTGCGGGCCTGCACTTCTACACTCACTGAACTTTGATGCCCAGGGAGTCGGGGAAATTCCCACTTGCTCAGCGGGCTTTAGGACAGGGGATCCAGGGAGGTGCTGGTGAGTGCGTCGTGAGGTTTCAGGCCGGTCACTGGCTTGGAGGGTTTTGGGGTGGGGATCCGGGTAGTGCGCGTGGGAAGAAGCCAAAGGCTGTCCCTCAGACTCACCCCACAGTCACTGATCTGGGAAGCTTGGTGAGTCATGCAAATTCCCACTCACTGGGAGATCTTGGGGCAGGATCCAGGAGGCTGCTAGAGTCAGCTACTGTCTGAGGCCAGTCTCTCGGGCTGGGCGGCGTGGGCAGGATCCTCTAGCACCATTTATTGAGACTCTTTCTTCCAGTAAGCCTGTTTGGCCACTTTGTCTAGAATCTTCCCCAATGACTACATGAAGCTTCAGGGGACAACTAGACATAAACCATAACATCTGGGAATTTGTGTTTCTTTTTTTTCGTCTGTATTTAGTGCAGTGTCTACAGGATCTCAGTATATAGATCAGACTTGTAGTGATTCTCCTATTTTCAGCCTTCCAAGCACCAGGATTACAGGCACACGCCACTATGCCCAGTCTCAGTTACTGTCTCTGTCCACCCCATGGATAGGGCTGGCACAGCACACTGGGGATCAAAACCTGGCTGCTGTGCACTGCCTAAGCAGTGCCTTAGTCCGCTGAGCTATCAGGCCTGCCCTGTGTTTCTTTACTAAAATTGAGAATAGTTAATTAAGATATGAAGTTAATCTATCAAATAGGTTATATGAGCCATATGTGCAAGTAATTTTTCTGCAGTCAGTACCTACCAGGTATGATGCAGAAATATTTTTTAAGAGTCTGACCTTGCTGGTCAGTTAAGGCAGTGGTTACTTGTTCTCATTTCCTGTACCCATCCTTACCTCTTCTTTTTTTTAAAAAAAATTTTTAAAGAGAATACAATAAGTAGTAAAAAAAAATAATCCAACCCTCAACTCTTTTTATCTTTGTCAAGATAGTTGTGCCTGGGATATAAAAGAAGCCCACTGGGGCTGGCAAGATAGCTCAGCGGTCTAAGGCGCCTGCTTTGGCAAGCTTAGACAAGCTCTCAGGAACCGCGGTTAGATCCCCCACACCACATGCCATGCCAGCCCCTCCCCCAGGGCAGGCTGAGCTGACCCCGCCCCCCAAAAAAAGAGTCCGTGATGTGTAGTGAGACACTGTAATAAATAAATACATTTTTAAAAAAATAAAGTTAAAAAAAAAAGAGAAGCCCACTGTCTTAGAATTTTTCTACCTGTCCAAGCTTTTGATTTACCACAGAAAGCAACAACTTCAACAGACCAGAGTGGGAAAGGCTGGTAGATAACTTTTTGGGACTTCCATGATTAAAAGATAGAGTTTATTCTTTAAGGTTATGGAGTGACTGAATTTTATTCAAAATGCAACCAGAAGTCATTGAAGGATATTGCCACACTAGAGAAGAATGGCATATTCTCACAGAGATGCCTTTTGTCCTCTGTTTCAAAGAAAATTAATTGCAGAAGTGCACAGACAGAAGCAAGAAGACCTCTAGGAGGGGTTGTTGGGGTGGAGAGGAGTAGACTGACTGAAGAACTGTTTAGATTATCAGTGAGACTCAGAGACTGGGAGATTCTCACAGAACATGTAGAGCCCTAAAGTGATCAGAGGGAGATCGAAGGGTATGAAAGATGTCATTTGGATATTAAACATCTCCCAAAAGCGTAGGTGTTGGGAGCCTGGTTCCCAAGATGGCACTATTGGAAGGCTGTAGAACTTTAAGAGGTGGAGCTTAGCAAGAGGTCATTATGTCCTAGTGGATGTGGCCACACCCTCCTCTACTTCTGTTTTGCATTGTAGTAGTGAAGTGAGCTGTTTTGCTCCACCATGTGCTCCTGCTACAGTGGTCTGTCTCACTATGGGCCTCTTAGCACCTGGGTCATGAACTGATACCCCCAAAATTGTGGGCCAAATAAAACTTCTTTTAAATTGACTCCCTTGGGTATTTATGTAGACAGAAAGCTGATTGATACACCAAGGGATGAAAGGGAGATTCAGAATCTAGAGCATCACTTTATTTGAGCAAGAGACAACAGCAGCAACATCTAAAGGTAGAGTTATAGTAAGTTTTACAAAAGAAAGACTAATGTTTTCCCATGTAATGAAGAAAAAGAACCCATCCCCTAGTCACTTCCAGAGAAGATTTACATTTCAAGGATAAAGAAACAATCCTACTAGACTATTGAAGGTAAATATTCTGCAAAGAGACAAAGGAATAAAAATAAGCCTGAATTGATGGTGAATTTCTTCACAATGTTGAATACAGAAGAAAATAGAACATCAGAGTCAAAGCTCTGAAAAAAAAAGAAGAGCTACCCCTAAATTCTATGCCTAAGAAAGAGGTCATTTGTACTGGAAAACAGTTTTAAAACATTCTTGTGGATACAGAAATAAGCCTGTTTCATTTGTATTTTTTCCTGAAAAGTGAGGAATGTATTTCAACATATCTAGGTATGAAATGAATACTTCAATAGAAACTTGAGCATGTCAAAGATAGGTAATAAAAATGAACTACCTTAAATCCAGCATAAATCTAAATCGTGCTTGCATGCACAGCAAATACCATAAATAATTATAGACAGAATAAAGTGGTAACAACCATTGTTTAGGGAGCGTTTCCTGTATGGTAGGTGCTAAGTGCTCATTAACTCATTCTGTTTTTATGAGGCTGGTGCTTTTCGAATCTCAATTTTATTTTTTATTCTATTTATTATTATTATTTTTTTTTTGGCAGAACTGGGGATTGAACTCAGGGCCTTGAGCTTACCATGCAAGCACTTATTCTACTGGGCCATCTCCCTGGCCCTGGAAACTAAATTTTAAAAATGAAGAAAATGGGGCCAGCATGATGGCTCGTGGACTAAAGCACCTGCTTTGGCAAGAGCAGGGACCAGGGTTCAATCCCTGTTCCTCATGCTGTACTAGCCCTGCCCCTGGGTCATGCTGGAACTGCAGCAGAGTCCAGGCATGGTGGCCACACCTGTGATCCCAGCGCTGGGGAGACTGAAGACAGGAGCATCACTATGAGTCCAATCTGAGTAGTGAGACCTTGTACAAATACACAAATGAAAAAAAAATGAAGAAAATAAACAAGAGAAACAAAATGATTTTCTCAATGTTACATACACATGAACTTCGGGAAAGATGACTTTAGAGTCTTTATGATTAATTATACCCCTTCATTGAAATGGGTAATAAATGAATGTGTGAAAATAATTTTCTTTTGTGGTAACAAGGATTGAACTCAGGACCCTGTGCTTGCCAGAGAAATGCTTATTTAGCATAAAATTTTATATGGGAAGAAGTTCAATTAAAAGTTCAAGCAAAGCATCACAATGTATGACAGCAAAATCTTGGAAACAACCAAGATTTCCATCACATGAGGAATGGTTGAAAAAGATGTGGTATTTCTATATAATGGAGTATTACTCAGCTATTAAGAATGATAAGTATGAAGCATTTATACTGAAGTGGATGCCACTTGAACATATACTCATAAGTGAAATAAACCAGACACAAATGTGTAAATATCGTATAGTCTCCCTAGTATAAGAAGTGAAAAGAAGAAATACAAAAGGAAATGTACAACAACTAAAATCAATTGAGTCAGATAAGGCAAAGTGAATGGCATATGCTGCAGGATACTAATCAGCTTTTCTTCTGGATGGTTAACAACCTAAGATCACAAGTCAGAGTTGGAGAAATAGAAGAGCCACAAGGCCAGCCAACATTTTGGCCCTAGCCTTTCAAGGTCAGCGAAGACTCAGGGCATAGGAGAACCTGTACTGCAA
>PVKA01032272.1:0-25458 GCA_004027165.1 Ctenomys sociabilis
GGTATAAAAAACAAGATATGTAAACAGCTACACTCTCTTAATTTACTGATAAGAGACATCTGCTGTAATAATGTCTATAATTATATCATGTATGCACCTTGTATGATACCAAAACACTATGAAAACAGTTTGCAATGTATTAATTTATCAAATCCATCCTGTTATGGTGTCTTAAAACTTTTTTGTCTCATTGATATTTGTACTTCAATAAAATAAAAAATAAATTAAAAAAATAAAAATAAAAGTAGACATGGAAAGAAAAAAAAAAAAAAAATAGACCAGCAAGATCTTGTGAGACAAAAGAAAAAGCTTTCTGAAAAAGAAAGCTGGTCTTCAAGCCCAAAAATCTTCATCTCTATCTTAGCTTGGACATGATACTGCAGATGAGATAACATATGTAGCTGTGCTTTGTATGTGACACACAACCCTCAACTGCCACCAGTTTTAAAGTTCTTGAGCCTTTTAAAGGTGATGCACTCCACATACTGTGACACTGGACCTCATCTGAGTTTCGCAGTGTGTCTTTCCTCCTAAGTGCGGAAGGTTTTACACTGTTCCATGTTAACTTTTTTTCTCGTTTCTCTTGTTTTCACCACCTCTGTGCTAAAAAGCAGAAACAGAAAACCAACCAATATGTCAATCAGTTAACAGCACATATCACTAGATTGAGGTGTTCACAGAGCTTTGAGGGACAGGAGCCGAGGGAGGGCCCGGCTCACTCTGCCAGGCTGCCTGTCTGGACTGTGACTTCAGGGTGTTCGCATAGCCCAAAGCGCAGGATGTTGAGATGGAGTGAGCAGACCACAGGAATGATTCAGGCGGACGCACACACCCTCTGCTCTTTTCATCTTTCTTTAACGTTTTGCTGCTCTTAGGAGCAAAGAGAGAAGAAATCTGTAAGGTTTTTCTGGTTATTGAAGTTTTCTCATTCCTTCCCTGGAATATTTTTTCAATAAACAATGTGGAATGAACACAAAGGATGTCCACAGAAGCAAACTCACCTTTCTTCAAAAACACATTTCCAGAAGTCTGCCATTTACAGAAGTCTCACATGCTCCTGCTGTCTTCACCACACCTCCAAGGCACTAGAAAGATGCTGGGGCGCAGCCCTTCCTTCATTTACCATGTCTAGCTAAGGGAGAGAGAGTTTAGGACTTCTTCCACAGAAATGCTCTTAGCACACATTTCCTAGAGGCCTAGCACATGTGATGCACACATGAGGGTGATGAAAGTGAAGTAAAACGAAGTGGAATTTCTTGGGGAGACTGTATGTGTGCTCTGCAAGGGCAGGGACCTTTCTTATTTTACTCTGTAACCACAGCACATTAGCAGGGTTCCAGACACAGTCGCTGCTCCACAAATATTTGTGGAGTAGTTGCTCACAGAAATTATTGTCTTAAGCTAAACAAAACTGGTCTCTCTGCAAATAATCTAGGAAGACTCTTCTGTGTCTCTAAAGCTTCAGTGTTATCTTTGGCCATGGAAAGAAATAACCACTACCAAAACAGTAATTAGCATTTGGAAAGTAGATACTATTTTTTTAGAGACTAATAGCTATCTGTAGCATGGAGCAACTTACTTAATCCTTTTAATCAATCTAACAGCCTCATGTGGCAGGCACTAAGGTTACCCAGGTTTATGAGTAGATGCTGAATCACCGAGTAAAAGAACTTGCCCAGGTTTGCCAAGAACAGAACCAGCCCAGGAACTTGTCTTCCTAATCCCCCATATTGCAGCTTCTTGGTCCCTTCCCAACCAAGCGCAGGAAGAACAAATTAAAACTGGGACTTTCATACTTTTTAACTGTATCCATCACAAAAGCAATTTTACAGAACTCTAAAAAACTGAAGCAAGAGTTTCAGGAAACAGTATTTATCCATGCCATATTTTTGTCATATCCTAGTTTCTTCTTAGGCCCATCACATTGTACCAATTTTGATTTTACAGTACAGAAATAAAAAAGCCCTGGGTTTGGAAAGAAAGCCCAACCTTTCCTGGCTAACCCTGAATTTGCTTTAACCCCTCCCCCCCCATGAAAGTAGATTCTCTGAATGTTCCCTGCTGGGGCAAATGAGTTGTGCTACCTGTAGTGTACCCAATGCTCTTAGTTTCCAAAATGTCCTTTGCATCTCATATCAGAAAATCTCTCCTCTGCTCCTCTTTACCATGCTGCTCCCCACTATCTTTGGATAGTCTTACTCAGGTCCAGCTCTAATTGTATCTCTTATCTGGTCGATAGGAAGCCTGCATATTTGCCCATCTCAAATCCCTATATTAAGAGTGAAAACACAACCCTCCTCTCTCTTTCTGCTCTGTTGTCTAAGACTGATCTAGAGCTAATTTCTTTTTTGTATTTTCTTTATTTGCTTTTTTGTTTGTTTTTGTTTTTGGCAGAACTGGGAATTGAACTCAGGCCCTTGTGCTTGCCAGGGAAGTGATTATTTCATTGAGCCATCTCCCTGGCCCCTTATTTGAATGTTTTTGAACTCAAAACTTACTCCTTTGATTTTTAACTTAAGATTTGGAAATTCACAAAATATTTGTAGTAAGAGAACAGAGAAATGCCTTTGCCTTTCGATTTGAAACTACTTGCATATACTAAGTAAAACCAGGACATTTTAATATCAACCTGTTTATATTAATTAGAGATGGGGAAATAATATACAAAGATTAGACATGTTATATATATTTTCTTTAAAGTGTAGTCTGTATTATCTTTTATAAACTAAAATACACATAATGCATTTATTATAAAACTTTAGGCAATGTTACTTTTGAGAAACATAATCTAACAGAACAGCTAATTTACTATTTATGAATTAACACAGTAGTTACACCAGAAATTAATCTGACCAACTTATACACTGCTAGCATGATGTACATAGCATTTGGTCACATTAAACCAATGTCTCATTCATTATTTTGGATATGTCCCTGGGTGTCAGGAACGGTTCCTGCTGAAAGCTTTAAAAAAAAAAAAAAAAAAAAAAAAAACCAGGGCCTGGCTCCATCTACAAGCCCAAAGCTGTGGAACACTGTGCAGCCAGTGTTTTTAGACTTTTTCTACTCTGACAGGAATTTGCCTGCCCTTCGGAACGTGTTTTGATCAAAGAAATATAGAGCTAATTTCTTATAAACCTAATGTCCCACTTCCCAACCTGGGTAGGTAAAAGCTAGTCTCTGACTGATACACTTGAAGGGGATACAGAACACACTACTCCCCCTCTCTGAAGGAATTCTCCCTCCCTCTTCTCTTCATCTCCACTCCTTTGACTGATGGGCAGAATAGGTTTCACAGGCTGCCCCATGACCTCTTACTATGACCTGGATTTCCTAGGACTTGATATTAGAACATGGGAGAATTGGCATCTATTTTTACCCCTGGTAGCCTCTTCCAAAAGTATGATGAGTTCCATTTCACATCAGTTGCAGCAGGCTGGGGTGTGCACTAGAAGGATCAGGAAGAGAGTAATGAAATGTGTAATGTGGAAAAGTAGTCAGAATGTGAAAATTAGTAAGACACGTGAGCTTGCTATGGAAGCTCAATGTGTGAGTGAATTCTTTGGGGACTAAAATATGGACAACTGAGTCCACAGAATCCCAACAGGTAGCCCAAGGAGCTCAGTGTAAAAGTGGGAGGCTGTCCCCTGGCACTGGCTGACCATTCTGGGGCAGTCTGTGAATTGGAACCTTGGTACTTCCTAGCTCCTCAGACTCAAGATTTTGTTCCTGATCATGGTGAGTCAGGTTAAGGTCTATGCACAGGCTTTCTGCCTTTTTTTTTTGCAGCCTCTGCTAAAGTTGAGGCTTAGGCTTTAACTTGATCCTTGCACCTGAAACACTCCAGCCAGAAGAGCAAGAGCCAAGGAACAAGTTGCCAAGTTCTACAGATGGAAACTGGCAGCCTTGGCGTCCTCACTCCCCGCCTACTCCCACTGTCAGGGCCAGAGTTCAAATGTGCACACCTGTAAGGCATGGCAACTAATCCTGATTTGCCAAACTGGTTTTTCACCAGAAATAGGCTGAAGATTAGGGTTCAGTGCTCAACTCTGAAATTTATGGTACACTGACAGAGTTGTTCTGAGTTTCTCTTGGACTTTGTTTCTTCTTCTGAAGTATGGCAACACAATATCTAGCTTGGTGTCTTGGACTAAATGCTGAAGTGATAAATAAAAGCACACTGAGTTCCTGCTACTACTACTGGTAAATTTAATGCTGGTCAGAGCATGAAATAGAAAATGAAGTCACCTGCATCTTTAGTCCCAACAAAGGGACCTCTTCTAGGGTTCAATGTGCATCTAGTTATCTGTGTTGCTGTTAAAATGTTACAAGGAATGTGATGCCCTTGATGTACTTAAGCTGCTCTAGTAACAAAGTCATTACCCAGCTATTTACAAGACAGTCTACAAATGAAAAAAGAAAATAAACTTTCAAAGGAGGCAAAGAGCCGGGCGTGTTGGCACATGCCTGTAATCCCAGCACTTGGGAGGCTGAGGGAGGAGGATTGTTGTGAGTTCAAGACCAGCCTGAGCTACAAAGTGAGCTTAAGGCCAGCCAGAACTGCATAGTAAGACCCTGTCTCAAAAAGACAAAAAAAAAAAAAAAAAGCGGGGGGCAAAGAATCTAGGCCAATATTTGTCTTTCATTTTCTAAAACTTCAAGTCTTCAGACCCATAGGAAATACAGGTTAGCTAATCAGAGGATGTCTGGTTTTGAAATACCCTGAGAATCTCATAATAGTAGTATTATTAGTTTTTGTTGATCTCAGGAGGTAAATCTGAAAACAAAATGAACAAAAAAACCCACTTCATTTGACAGAAATAGATGGCGAATAGAAGCTTTTGTCTGTTTTTCGTTTTTTGTTTTGTTTTTCTTGTTTGGCTTTTTGGTTTTTTGAGACCATATTGTTATGTAGAGCAGGCTGGCCTTGAACTGACTATGCAGCCCAGGCTTGCCTCAAACTCGTGGGGATCCTCCTGCTTCAGTATCCCCAGTACTGGGATTATAGACATGTACTACTTATACTTGGCTAAACATTTCATCACTGTAACAAAATACCTGCGATAAGTTAAATTAGTACAGTAATACCTCAATTCATAATGCTTCTGTAAGCCTGCGTTGGTGGTATAGTGGTGAGCATAGCTGCCTTCCATAATGCTTCTGTTTGCAAACAATTCAGTTCATAAAAAAAGTTCTGCAAAATTTTGTTCCTGCTCATAAACTCCACTTCCGTTGCCAAACAGGACCATGGTCATCTTCCCCACACAAACACAAATGCAGCCATCTTCCCCAAAATTGTAAAACTAAGGTACCATGTATTTGAGCTCTGAGTTTTCAGGCATGGTGAGCTGGTTGGCTGAGCCTGTGATGAGGCCGAACACCAAGAATTCCTTTTTTGCCCCTATTCCCCTCACCTCCTTTTCTGCCCCTCTTTACTTACAAAAACTGTTTCTATTTTTTCCTATTCATTTTTTTTCCTTGCCCCTTCTTACTCCCACCCTTTACTCCCCTTCTCATTTGAACATTTTCTTCAAACTCCCAATATTGTTTTGTTCTTTTGAGACAGGATCTTGATGTAATGCTGGCTGGCCTCAATTTTCCAGTCCTTCTCAAAACTTTTTTTTTTTTTAAATGGAGCTAATTTCTTTAGCAAAAATCACCTCCTGGGGCTTAATTTTAAACACATTCCCTTCCTAGTCAAACTGAGTTTTTCAATCTCTTCTGCTCAACTTTTTGCTCCCCATTCGTACTGTCAGTCTAGCTAAAGGCAGCCAGCAATACCCATGCCATTGCCTGAGTGCCTGTGCTGCCTTGAAAAGCTAGTCTGCAACCTTTAAGCTCTGCCTTCCATGAGGTCTCAGTAGGACAAATTATATACAAGCTCTTTGCTGGAATGTAACGTCCATCGATGCTCTCCAGCTCAACACCCAAGACTCCTCATTCCCAAATGAAGCCTCATGAGCATATCTCCGTACTGTCCATATTTCTGTCAGCATTTTGGTTTGGGCTCCCACAGACCTGCCTATTTGGCTCAATTCACAATGTTCTAAGCTTCTCTAGCCTGCTTCTCCAGACTCCAAACATTTCCCAACTCCTCCAATTTTACATGCTTCTGAACCACGTCATCAGGTATGCCCACATCCCCACTTCTGGGTGCCATTTTTTTTTTTCTTGTACCTGGAATACCGAACCCAGAACCTTTGAACTGAGATAAATCATCAGGTCTTTTAAAAAAATTTTTTTTTATCTTGAGGAAGGATCTCACAAAATCATAAAGGTGCCCAGGCTGGGCTCAAATTTTTAATCCTGCTTCACATTTCCCGGAGGGCTGCTGGGTTTAGAGGCATGCACCACACCTGGCTTCAATATCAAATTTCTGTGAACTGCTTATTACTGTGACAAAACAATACAAGCTACTTAAAGGAGGACATTCATTTTGGTGCATAGTTCCAGGCTTCAGTCCCTGCTCAGCTGTGGCAGGGCAGAAGACCACAGAAGGGGTTCCACCTCCTGGCATCCAGGACACACCAAGAGTGGCACTGTCAAGGGCCCCAGGACAAAACTCGGTTGGGAAACAGATGCAGGCCCCATCGCGAGCAGCCATTCAGCTATGACAGGTTCATCTAATGAGGTCAGCATCCTCTCAGCCTATTACGTTTCTAAAAGTTCCACCTCTGGATGTTGCTGCCCTAAGAACCAGTGAACGAGCCTTTTGGGAGTCTTTTCAGATCTGAGCTGTAATACAGAGCCTTTAACAAATCTTAAATATCTTCAAATCTATAAATAAAATTACAATATGCAGCTCTAGAAAATATTGTGAAGGTTCAGAAAGACCTAAAGGTGCCTTGAAATGAACCTAAATTCCCCCGAGTGACTCAACATCCAGTATTTGTTTATCCAAGCAGAACCCACACCTGATAACCCTCACAGGCCCTAGGTGCTGATGCTCCCTGAATGCATGGCCACCTGTTTTGGCAATCGCTTAGTGTGGCCCACAACATGCACAAAATGCCCTAGTGACATGAAGACAGAATGGGAGGAGGAACCAAGTGGACTAAGTCAAGCAGAATGATTCATTGCTTAACAGAAGCAATCTTATCCAATGACATCTACAGAGCTCATGTAATTAAACCTACTAAAAGTGGGTCTTAATTTAAGCAGGCTGGGGCAGGGTAGATTTCCTTGCCTGCTCATCAGCCAAGGGACTTATAAAGCTCTTTGTAGTATTGTGAAAGCCACAGTTCTAGCTCAATGTACCTACATCTGCTTTTAGCTTCCTGCAAATCAAGATTAAAAGATAAACACTATGGATTATGCATCTTTAGATAAAGTCTTTACTAGCATGTTAGTTACATTTTAAAGTAATCCAGGGGTTGGGGAGATAGCTCAGCAGTTTAAATCCCTGTTGGCAAGCACAAGGACCCAAGTTTGATCCCCAGTACCACATAATCCTGCGTGTCCTGCTGGTCACTGAAAACAGGCGTGGTGGCACATGCCTGTAAACCCAGTGCTGATGAGGCTGAGGAGGATCACTGAGTTAGAACTGAGCTAAGTTCCATAGTGAGATCCTGTACCAAACCGATACATTAAATAAAAGATTAAAAAAATAATAAAATACAGTAATCCAATCAATATAGTGATTACATTTTCAGATAATATATCTTAAAGCAACAGGTCTGAGTGTTAAGTTTTGGGGTTTTTTTTTGACAAGGTCTAGTTGTATAGTTCAGGCTGGCCTGGAACTCACAGCCATACTGGCTCAGCTTACCCAGTGTTGGGATTATAGGCATGCCACCCCTACTCCTGGCTGTCAATCTGAAAGAACTACAATTGACCTACTATACATCCATTTTCCTTATAGACCCACTGTAGTTATAGTAATACAGTGACCACTGGCTATATGTGAGATTTAAAGTAGATATAGCAAAGACACAACAGTTTGAGTGTGCATTTATGTTGAGATTATTAAATTAGAAAGTAGTGTACCTGAAAAGTTGGAAATTGAACTATAATATAGCATGAAATCTGCAAATACGTTATTTAAAAATGAGTTTGCCCTAACTGCTAAGACAGTAACTTTGTTCTCACCATAAAAAGAACATGATGTTCAAGGAGCTAGCTGTGTAGCACAGGGGCACAGAGCTTGCCTGACATGCTTGAGGCCCTGGATTTGATCCCTGGTACCTCAAAATATAAATACCACCCAAAACTAAGGAAGAAAAGGTTTATTTAGCTCACAATTAGTGGAGGTTTCAGTCCATACTTGGCCAGCTCCAAAGCAGAATGGCACATGGCAGAGGACAACAGTTCATGGCAGCAGCAGAACAGAAAAGAGCAAGGGGCAGAGCAGTAGCTGTAGAGAGAGAGGAGCAGAAGGCAAGCCTCTCTCCCTTCCTTATATTACATCCAGGCTATCTGCCCCAGTGTAGTTTTCATACCCAAAATCCCAGCATAAGATCATGAATCAATCACAAGTTCTAGGAGTTTGCCCCATGACTGCATGAGGCTTTGGGGGGATACAAACCGTCCCACAGACGTGGTTTAGCCGGGCGTGGTGGCGCATGCCTGTAATCCCAGCACTCGGGAGGCTGAGGCAGGAGGATTATTGTGAGTTCGAGACCAGCCTGAGCTACAAAGTGAGCTTAAGGCCAGCCTGAACTGCATAGTGAGACCCTGTCTCAAAAAAGACAAAAAAAAAAAAAAAAAAAAAAAAAAGACGTGGTTTTACCATGTTGTTCAGACTAGTCTTAAATTTCCGGGTTCAAGCATACCTTCACTTTTAAGTGCTAGGACTGCAGCATGCACCTGTGCACCTGAACTTTGCTCATGTTTTATACAATTTTTGTCGGTTCACCATTTTGACACTTTTCTCTCTAAATGGAGTCACTTCAAAATTCTGTTATCTCGTAATCCTTGTCATTTTGCTGACTTTCACTGTAGCATTTCTTTTGGCTAAGGTATACTTGGCTCCAAGATTCATCTCTTAAGGTCAGATTGATTTTCCACTTTATATCTATTTTCCAAGTAAGAGAGGAACAGGAAAAGGACAGCACTTTTATCAGGAAGATAAAACTGTTCTAAAAGAATGCTAATGAAACTTCTGCTTACACCTTCCTTTCAGAACTGTGTTCCATAACCACCCTATAAGCTGGCAAGTCTTCTTATTGTAGATGAGCACATTCTAGAGATGAGAAATGGGTACAGAGAGACAGGAACAAATTCTGTGTTCCTGACTATAGAACTGCATAAGTAATGAAGGTTACAGCACTGTTTTGGGGAAGGAATTATACAGGGAACCACACTGACTCACTCTCCTCTGGCTCCTTTAACTTCAAAGCACAATGTGAACGCTGATTCTCAGAACACAGGCTTTGAAGATCACTGGTGTCCTGTGAATGTTCTCCAAATAAACCTCAGGCACTGCTGCAGGCATAAAAATCTGTAGGAAATCAAGGCCCTTGATCATAGAACCACTTCTGGCTAGGGTCTCTATAGCTGCAACCTTTTCCTAGCTACTCAGGACCTTTAAGACATCTTAAGGTAAAAATCAGCAAACAAATTACAAGTTTAAGGATGAAAAGATTCAAACTTACATAAGCAGAGAAAAAAATGAGTCAAATTTACAGCCTGAAAACATTTAGACTAAGCATAATAGAACTACTATAACCTCTTACAATTCATAAACACAGCATAAATCTGTTAAAAAGTGCAACACAACCCCTAGAAACATACTGGAAGATTTCTCAAAAGCAATGGCTAATGAAATGTAAAGTACAGTAACACACCAAAGAAATCCCACACAATGAGAATATAATTAGCAGCAGGCTATTCATACTAAATACAAATCTATCTTAACAATTTCCATGTTTGTTTTAAACTTTGCTTCATAAAGCCACCAATAACTGGATAATTAAGGCTTCTTTCAAGCATGGATTTACAACATTAAAAACTGCATTTTCAGTGCAGGGGCATTGGGGAGAAGGGTAACTCAGTGGCAGAGTACTTGCCTAATCTTCAGGATCATTAAGAAAATTCTAAATACTTTTAGTATAAAGAAATGAAAAAGCCACAGACTGCATTGTTTGCCTTAAGCTCATACAGCACAATTAAAAGGCAGCCAGCTGTGGTGGGGCATACCCATAATCTCCGCATTCAAGAGGCTGAGGCCATAGGATCACCATGAGTTGAGGCTAGCCTGGGCTACATAGTGAGACCCTGTCTGGAAGCGCAATCTAACTGAATTTATACATGCACTCCTTTTCTCTGACAACTTTACATGTTTTTCAATAAACTTTGTAAGTGTTTGTTAAACATCAGTAATTAGGGAAAAGGAATTACCTTTAAAATTACCTACTATATACACTTCAACTCTTCCCCTCCAAAACTGCTACCCCCAAAATCTGTTAGCAAACTGAACAATGATCCACTGTACTGAGGCAACACAAACCAGACTGTAATTTTCATTCAACTACTCAAAAATTTCAACTTTTTACAAACAAAAGAACAATAGTGGCTAAAAGTCAAGAAAAGGAAAAACACAAAATATGAAGATCATGTAATTAAATTTTTACCTATACCTCTCTTTTAAGCTACAAGTATTCTCCACGTTAGCATTAAAGCCATATTGAGTATGCACAAGTACAACAGTTGGGCTTTACTCCAGAACATACAATTACACAAAAAATAAGTCACTTGCTATTTTATAGTTTAACTGGCTCTCAAATAATTTCCCAAGAGGAAAAAAATAAGCACTTCATATTATGAAACTAGTACATATAATAAAGAGACTATATGGTAAATCCTGAGGAAGCTTCCTAAGATTGCACTACAGGGAGCACGGGCCTTGTGCAGGAATGGTGAACCTATGATGTGTGCCCCAGCAGGCTTCTGTTATCCTTGAAAGCTTTCAAAGATTCACCAGCATTGGCTCGTGTGTGAGGCTCTGGGTTTAATTCCCAGCCCTGAAAACAAAAAAATAGAAATGTGCACTTAATCACTGTATAGTGACAGAATGGAATGATGGGGACAGCTGCAATGTCTTCAGTGTATAGAAGTAGTATATTTCCAATGGGAAAACTTACAATTGTTTTTTTTTTTTTTTTTTTTTTTGTCTTTTTGAGACAGGGTCTCGCTATGCAGTTCAGGCTGGCTTTAAGCTCACTTTGTAGCTCAGGCTGGTCTCGAACTCACAACAATCCTCCTGCCTCAGCCTCCCCAGTGCTGGGATTACAGGCATGCGCCACCACGCCCGGCTAAAACTTACAATTGTTGAAAGGAAAAAAAACAAATGTCAGGGAAAATGTTATAGAATAAGAATATTCACCATTGTGTAAGAAAAAATTAATTATCCAACACAAAAATAAGACTTTCAGAATCAAATTGTGTAAGGGAAGTCTAATTTATTTTACTGTGTTAAAAAAAAAAAAACATAGGCAGTGCAGATCTAGGGCACTTCGAATTGAGGAAACTCTATGTAAAAAACGAATTGACCTCATAAGGAAAATGACTGAAGCCAACTTATACAAAATTGTTCTTGTCTATAATAATATATTAATGCAGAAAATACCAAAAACACAGCATGGGCTTTTTTACTACAGTTTATAATTAATCAAACTTCTGCGTATTTCCTTTTGCAAGTCTCTGCTCAGCAGCAAATGCTACACAAGCACACACACGCTGGCCTCTTACCACATGAGAATTAGTTTTCATCTCCAACTACTGACAAGCTTTTTTACCTGTACTTAAAGAGTACATTGTATTTCCATTATAACACTGCCAAGTGGTTCATTTTTACCTGCATGTTACATAAAGACTCTTGATTTTTAAAAACTTTTTTAACACTCCAGCATGATGGATTTCATAACTGAAGCATATAATTGCATGACTGTATACTTTAAGTTAATTGACAGCTATAGGAATTAATCAAATACTAATATTTGATTTTTAAAATATAACCAAGACTGCATAATTATGAACAGTGAAATAACAAAAAACAGCAAATGAATAAATAACAGTAATTTTTCATCAGTGGCCATTCATAATTTTGCCTTTTGAAAGCTGGAAGAAATTGTCATCTTTGAGTTTCAAATGTTCTGGTAAATCTAGTCGTTTCTTAGCTTCTTCAATGTCCCCTTGAATGGCTGAAATAAGTGACTCTGCAGAGAGAACACACCAAGCACGATTAATGAGAAACTCCTCTTGCTCAGGTACCCCTAAAAACACATCCCTCTGACAGAGTAAATGTCCAGTAAGTGTTGCTCTGTCCCATTTTTCAAGCGTAAGCAACAGGAGTGGCTTGGTTGGAAATGTGAGTTCACCATAGCACTTCTCTCTGTTACTCTGGCCCTGCCTGCTCCAGGATGCTCTCCCATGCAGCAGCTAGACCCTCGCCAGAAACTGGAGCCAGGTTGTCAGACAGTGGAGTCACAATTACACAGGACATGAGCCACAGAAACATCACAAACACTCATCCTGCATTTAGTCATAGCAACAAACAGAGATTAAAACAGTGACTTTGGGAAAATTACTTAACCTCTGTGTCAATTTTCTCACCTGTGATATGGGCAAAATAATTCTTCGTATGGTTCTTGTGAGGATAAAGGAATTCAATCACATGAGACACTGAAAACAGTGCCTGGAACACATTAAATACTCAAACAGTATATGTCCTACTATGATCATTACTAGCAACAGCTGTGACTGTAGAAATATAAATATCAAAGTAAGAGCTTACCTAAAGAATCAAAGTTCTTTTCTGGTCTGAGGTAGCCAACAATGGCCACATTGAGGATTTCACCATAGAAGTCCTCTTTAAAGGTATGTATGATATGAGTTTCCTATGGCCAAGAATGATGAGAAAATTAGAGGGGATGTAAAATCTGAAATCTATCTTCATATATATAGCAAGCTAATTTTTTATTAATTTTATTGAGAAACAAGTATCAATGAGATAGTTTCAAAACCAATTAGTAGGACAGTTTCAATAATTAACACATTGCATATTGTTGTCTTCATAATGGTTATTCATAGTACAAGTAGACATGATATCCCATCCAAACACTATTAGCACAAATCTTTCTTCTCATTGAATTAAGAGACAGTAGTTATACATCTGTCATATTTTGTATATACATACAATGGTCCTTCATTTATAGCCCTTTTTTGTTTAGTTTTGTCAGAGATGGGCATTCCATTGCCACTTAAATATTGTAGGTGCATGAATTCAGCAAAATATTCCAATATAGTTCAGTAGTCCATAACAGTAATGGGTTATCCACAGGACTGGCAATGTCAGAAGTTGCTGACTTGAACCTTTTACAGCTCAGCATATTAATATGGCTTTATTTTTTATACCTTATTTTTATACTTTTCTGCTGGATGGTTAAGACCAAGATAAAGCAAGACCTATTTAAGAAGAAATGTAATTTTTGCATCTGACAACGTTGGTCAAATCCCCTCCAGATTTACCCTGAAACCCTGTTCCGCAGTTTGTAGATCCTTTGTCAGTATCAGCCATATGGATGAGTCATGGCCACTGTTTGACCAATTTGCTCTCTGAGAAAGCTAGCAGGCTAATTTAAATAAAACAAACTTGTAGCAGTTTTGAAAGTGGCAAGGTGTGGGTGCAATTATCCCAGCACTTGGGAGGCTAACCTAGAAGGATCATTGCAAGTTTGAGGCTAACCTGGTCTACAAAGTGCATTGAAGGCCAGCCTGAACACTGTCTCAAAAAGACTGTTTCTGTTCCAACCTCACCCATAAACCTAATGTTGTATCACAAATCTGGTATGATTGCGATTTAAAATGGGTAGAATTTCTCCAGTTCAGATAAGTCATGTAAGTTTTAGTAGATTCCCCTAAAGAACAAATCAAAGATTAAAACACAGAAAGACCAACAGAAATGAGAATGCTGAGGCTTGACAGGATGGTACCACTGGAAACGAGACAGCTTAACCATAACTATTTAGAAATAACCGCTCTGGGGTATGTTTTGAAGCATATGTCATGAGAAAATTGTATCTACAAAGTGATCCTTAAAATTTTTGTATCTATCACCCATCTGCTAAGAATATAGCTAAATTGAGACTAGGAGTGGTACTGCATACCTGTAATCCCAGTGCTTGGTAGGCTAAAAACAGGAGAGTTGCTACAAGTCCAGTCTATATACAAGTAAGACCCTATACACCCTGTACACCATGTCCTAAAATTAAAAAAAAAAAAAAAAAAAAAAAAAATCTGTGGCACTTACAATTGGCTCAGAATGTTAGTTCTCCCTAAACTGACTTGCTATTCTCCCTGCAGTGATGCATGGATTCAACACTACCTCAGCTGAAATTCTACACAGCAGAAACTGACAAATTATTCTAAAACATACATAGAGAGGACAGAATTATCCAAGGAATCTTAAAAACCAAACTTGTAAACTCACATAAGACCTATTATAACACTATAGAAATTAAGACTTCTACAGTAACGACTCAAGAAAAGAGGCAAATCAAAAATGCATAAATACATTTATGGACTCTTACACACGTAAAGTCACTTGATTTACAACCAACATGGCAATGCAGTACTATCTGGAAAAGGTGACAGTTTTAATAAATGATCTGGGCCAACTCCATAATCCATTTAAGGAAAAAAAAAAACTATCGATTTTGACCTTTATTGTATATATATCCAAGCCTCAATTTAATGGATCAAAAAAGCTTTTCTCATTCCCTCTCTCCTTTCTTTCCTTTCCTTTCTCTCCTCTCTCTTTCCCTTCCTCTCCCTCTTTCTGAGATACAGTCTTCCTCTGAATCCAGGCTGGCCTTAAGTTCACTAAGTAGCCCAGGCTAATCTCAAATTTGTCAATCTGCCTGCCTTAGCCTCTAGAATACTGGGATTTACAGGCATGCACCACCATGCCCAATTTGTTTCTTAAATAAATTATTAAAAATACTAATTAACCATAAAAGAAAAATGATGAACTGGATTACACTAAAATTAAGAATTTTTTGGATAGGCAATGCAGTTCAGTGGAAGAGTGCTTGCCTAGCATCCACACAGCCCTGGATTCAATCCCCAACCCTACCAAATAATAAAAACAACAAAAAGCACAATATGAAGTAGAACAAATTCCAGATTTCATAATATACAGTTCATAGTTGTAACAAAGAAACTGTAAATAGACTATATATACTAAGAGCTTCCTTAAGACAGTAAGAAAGATAATGCAATTCCTTTTTTTTTTTTTTTTTTTTTTTTTTTTTTTTTTTTTTTTTTTTTTTTTTTTTTTTTTTTGTTGTTGTTGTCTTTTTGAGACAGGGTCTCATTATGCAGTTCAAGCTGGCCTTAAGCTCACTTTGTAGCTCAGGCTGGTCTCAACTCACAACAATCCTCCTGCCTCAGCCTCCCAAGTGCTGGGATTACAGGCGTGTGCCACCACGCCCGGCAATAATGCAATTTCTAAAAAGCACAAGACGTGAACAGGAGTCACAGATGTCCATTACTAGCAAAGCAAAAGGAAAAAAAAGCCCTGAAATGTATCAACAATGTATCAGTGAAAAACTGACTTTCTCTTCTTAACAGACTTGCTCTGTAACTGGCTCAATGGCATTATTTCTCTTATCCATTCCGCTCATAAGAAAAATTAGTCATGGCATAAACTCCACCTTTTTTTTCTTCCTCATCCTATACAAAAGTACTCAACATCCATTTTCTAACTTCTCCAGTAACTCTCATCACCCTTAATACTCAGAAGTGAAATACTGATCAAAATACAACAGAATTATGGATTTTTATTACTGCTTATGCCAACATTTTAATTTATGGTTTCTCAAGTATGACAAACATCTCTTACTAACTTTACAAGGAAGTTGAAATTTAGATCACTGCAAATTTGTTTTTCACATACATTTGAAGCTTACAAAGGATTCAGTCAAATCTAACATAACATTTAAACTGCAGAAATCTTGTGAAAAAAGTTGAACGTAGGGAGAAAAGCAGTACATTGTCTTGGAGAATTTAAAAACAGGAGTTGAAAAGTATAGCACCAGAGACTGTAGAGGTAATAGAGTATTTGCTTAACACCCCCACACAACTGTGTTTAAGTCAAGGGTTTGATCTCTAACAACACATGATACTTCAGCATTATCACTCTTTGTTGTGGTGGTTCTGGGGCAAGAGCCCTTTAATTTTTCATTTTGGTAGGGGCTCACTCAGTTGCCCAGGCTGGCCTCACACTTGTGATCTTCCTCCCTTGGCTTCCCAAGCTGCTGGGATGACAGGTGTGTGTCACTGTACTCGGCTATGAAGCTATTATTACAGTGTCATTTTGTCACTTCACAATTATCTTTTACATATGACTTGAAAAATAAATGCATAAAAACAATCTATGCTATTGAGTATACAATGTATGACATCTGTGAGTTCTAGGTGCTGTTGAAGTTAAACTGGTATAAATTCAACACAGACTTTTAAAGTTTAAGAATTCTAAGTGAATCCCCTTGGTAACTACAAAGAAATTATCTACAGAAAATATACAAATAGAAATGAAAAAGGAATCAAAATGTGTCACTATCTAAAAAAATGTAAAGGGCAACTAAAAGTCAAGTATGAGGATACATCTCAGTAATGCCAGCACTCGGAGGAGAGAGCCTTAAACTAAAGGACAGCTTGTTTTTGCAAAAAGGACTGAGGAAGTAGCTTGGAGCAAAGACCCTGCATTCAATCTTGAGAATCATCAACCAAAAAAAGGGCAGCTTGGCATGGCAGCATGTGCCTAACATCCCAGCATTTGGGAGATTGAGGCAGGATGGCCTTGAGTTTGAGGACAGGGTGGGCTACATAATGAGTCCAGACCTGCCTGAACTCCACAGCTAGACCCCGTCTCAAAAAAAGGCAAAAAGTACAGAAAGCAAAACTGTGAAAGCCCCTCATTAGCATGACTTTAAATGTAAATGGATTAGCCAGTCATGGTGGCTCATGTCCACAACCCCAACACTCAGAAGGCTGAGGCAGAAGGGTCTCTGAGAATTTGAAACCAGCCCAGGCTACAAAGTGAGCTCAAGGCCAGCCTGAACTGCATAGAAAGACCCTGTCAAAGAAGAAGGAGAAAATAGGAAGAGAAGAGAGGAAGAAAGAAGGAAGACGGAGGGGGAAGAAGGAAAAGGAGGAAGATGACGATGACAGTAAATGAATTAAACTCTCCAATAAAATGGCAGAGAATGACAAAATAAAAGAAAAGTAATCCAGCCAGGCAGGTATCCCATATCCACTGTAAGTCCCACACCAGCTTGAGCAACTTAGTGAAACCTTGCTTGTCTCAAAAGAAAAACAAAATATAAGAAGGGCTAGTGATGTAGCTCAGAAGTGGAGCATGTACATACTTGAAGCCCTGGGTTCAATCTGCAACACTGAGGAAAAAAATACATGATCCAATTCTAGGATGTTTAAAAGAAATTCACTTTAGACCAAAAGAGGCAGAAAATACTGAAACAAACAAAAGACACTTCAAATGCAGTAGTGGCTAAATTCTGCATATTTAAGTATTTTAAATGTGTTGTAAAACATTCTATGATTTGCATTATGTTGTGACTGCCACAGATGAATTCTATGTGCATCTAATACTACAAATTACTCATCATCCCATTTTCAGTTATAGAGCAAAGCATTCTTACCATGGATTTTTTCAAATTCTTGTAGTATGGGTTCCAGCCAATGCTCGCCACCATCTTATGAACATCTCCACTTCCAACACTGGCCCAACCATAATAAATGCCAGTGGATATGTCAGCTGGAAGGTTATCTACTACTTGATCAGGAAAGTTAGCTGAACAACAGAAGGAAATAATCCAAATGTAAGTTTCATACTGAGTAAGTATAAAAAAGGACATGAAGAACTAATCCAAATTATCACACTCACAATTATGATCTTGACTACTTAACTATGGTTACCAATCCATCCTTGTACACTACAGTTTGGCTTCCTTTCTTCTCCTTTTCAGATAGATAGCTTTTAAGATACAAGGCAGCTGGATGTGGTGGCATACGCCTATAATCCCAGCACTTCTGAGGATGAGGAAGGAGGATCATTGCAAGATCAGCCTGGGAGGGGGCCAGGGAGATGGCTCAGTGGAATAAGTGCTTCCCTGGCAAGGGCAAGGACAAGGGCCTGAGTTCAATTCCCAGTTCCGTCAAAAAAAAATATCAGCCTGGGATATAAAGTGAGATCAACACCAGCTTGGACTGCAAAGAGAGATCCTGTCTCAAGTCTCAAAATGAAATACATACACACAAAAAAGAAAGTCAAGGCATGTATGTACATCTCTCAAACCACCCCCCAGAAAAATTCAAAGCCATCTGGGTAGAAGAAAAAAAAAAAAAAAGGAACAAAAACACACATGAAATAAGGCATGTGCACCTAGGGTCCCACCTACAGGAAGCTGAAGCAAGAGGCTGTAATGAGACCAACCCAACGGGGGCAATACAAGAACACTGAGCCTCTTAATGTTGACAAAAAAAAAACAAAAACGATGTTCTCAGTCATTTTAAGAGTCTTACTTTCAAAATGTACACCTAAACGCCAAGCTCAGAAGAGATTTTGAGCAGTCTTGGACAGTGATGTGAAGCTGTCAAGTCTTAATTGCTAAAACCAATGGAGGCAAACCAAAACTACAAAGTGGCTCGCATCCAACTTCCTGGTATGTATTAACTGGATGCTGTATAACTTATCCTCGGTCTAGTTTTTCAAGTCAGAGAGACCGGCTAACCCGACCCACACCATGTTTCTCAAATGATAAATCGCCCGCCGCGCTCGGCCAACTCTGCCCCGGCCGGCGGGCCAAAGGTCCTCCGCCCCAGGGGAAGGGAGCAAAGCTGCAGACAGGAGTCACCTCTGCGGGCCCCAGATGACCCCCGCCCCCGTGACAGGCCCCGGCCGCGTGCCGCCCCACTCTCACCTGTGGGGATGCCGAGCTGCTTGGACCCACGGCCGAAGCCCCGCACCACCTGGCCCCGGCAAAAGTACGGCAGGCTTCTCATGACGGCGTCCGCTGCGGGCGCGGCGGGTGCGTCTGGGGGAGCCGCCGTGGGAGCGGAGCCCGGACCCCCGGGTCAGCCGGGGACACACGCGAGAGCTCCGCCTGCCGCCGAGCCCGTGGGCACCTGCGACACACCGCGGGCAGTCCCTCGCGCCTCTGACCCAACAGAAGCCGCCAGGCGACTCAGCAGGTGCGTCTCCGGGCGGCGAGTAGCGGCAAGCGCAGAGCAGCGAGGACAGGAAGCGCGGCGGGAACGGCGCGGCCGCGTAGTGAACCTCAGCCTGTCTACTCACAGCCGCACACTTCCGCGGCCCCACACGCACGCCCGCTCGGCTTCCGTAGCCCGCCCCTGCTCGCCCCGCCCCTCCCCGCTTCGGCCCTGCCCCGGTCCCGGCCCCGCCCCCAACCTGCGTTCGGCAGGGTTCGGGCCTCCGGGCCGGGCCTCCGGAAAACCCACGGGACTTTTAGTTTCAGTCTGCCGGCCGCAGAAGCGCTGCTCGGGAACAGTCGCGAGTTTCTTTTCCTTCATTTCATTCTGACTCTTGACACCAGATCGACACGTTCTGTAACTGCTAGGCAACCGTGACGCCGGCCCTGCGTCGCCCGTCGCGCCCTGCACTCGCGGGCTCGCCGGTCTCTGTTCCCACCCCTTCCCGCGGCGATCGGAGCTCGAAACGGCCGCGCGCAGGTCGCCCGGCGGGGCCGCCCTCCTCCCAGATCTCTCCCCCGACCGCTCCCGGAGGAGCGAAGCCTGGCCGGAGGCTTGGCTGCCGCTGGCCTTGTGAAGCCTTCAGACTCTTCACTTGGTGACTCCTCTGGAAGTCGTTTAAGAATCACTCACACAGTCTAGCCAGATCGTGACAGCAAGGCAGTCACAAGGGACATCGAGAAAATAGTAATTACTATCTTTCACTCTGAACATTTTTATAAAATTGTGTCGCGACCTGGTAGCTCCTGCTTTACATGTCTCTGACTCTGATAACGCTTAATAATAAAATTACATTCTCTGTATTGGAATGAAGCGGGTTTTGTTGGCATTTGTTTTATTTTCCTCACACTAGTAACACTTCGCCCATTGCAAACACTCTGTAAATAATTGTATAGTGAATACATTAAGAGTCCGGGGTTTGCCCAGCTGGGGGAATTGAGGATACTGAGTCAAAGTCTGGCCTGCAGAGTCTCAGTCTAAAGAGAAGGATCGCTGAATACGGGGCTGCACTGTAAACAGTCGAAAAGCCCTTACAGGAGGATCAAAAGTTAGAGCCCAGCCTGAAAAAGTTAGAGACCTACTGGAACCTGCCTCAAAGTAAATAAAAACTGGTTCAGGGATGTAGTTTAGTATAAAGGCTATGTCAATCCCCATCACCACCACCAAGAAAGGAAAAACCAGGAAAGAGGAGACACGAGAATTTCTAAGATGGAGCAATTGGACTCGTTTTCTAAAACTGCCCTCGACATGTCAATTCCCACTCAAAAAGTGTAATCAGTACAGGACAGGAAAATTATGATCCTTTCCCACTGCTTCTCAAGAGTCTTGAATGGCTTCATTTTCACTTTAGAATAAAATTGCTTTGCCAGAGTTCAAGTAACTTATCAGTCAGACCAGGACCTACTCATCTCATTTCAAAGACAAAAAAATTGCTTTGTGGCTGGAGGTGCATGTCTTAAGGACCAGGTCTCAAGATAAAGATGGAATGACCAGGTCTACATGCCTCCCCAAGGGATAAGCAGTAAATTATAGATTTTACTATAATTGGTACCATTTTATCCAATAAAGTCTAGCTAGACATCAGTTACTCAGGTGGGTGACCAGGACCTCCCAAGCCATTTCTTCCTTAAAAGGTGGTATGAGAGCTGCTTCTTCATTGGATCAATCTTACCTAAATGGTTTTACTTGTAATCTTATTGCTTGTTCACTTTTGTCCAATGTTGTACCCACCTCATGATTTTATACCCACCCAGTGATTTTTACTCTATAAAAACTTTGTTATGGTTTGTGTCTAGTTGTCCCCCCAAAGCCTCATCTAAGTCATGGGGCAGACTTCCAGAGTTTGTGATTAACTCATGATCCACTGGGATTATGATAGTGCTTCTGAGATTATGGGTGTGAGTACTAAACCCAGCCTGGGGCAGATAGCCTGAACACAATTTGAGGGAGACATGTTCTCTGTAGCCATTTTTGCTGTTACTCCTCCCTTTTGCTCTTGCTGTTTTGCTGCCTTGTGCCATGTTCTACTCTACCTTGCAGCCAGCTGAGTATGGACTGAAACCTCCAGGAGCTAAATAAACCTTTCCTTCCTTCATTTTGAGTGTTGGGTATTTATCCCACAATGAGAGAAGAGGAACTGAGACAAAATTCCTTTGAGAAGTAGTCTCATTAGCACCTCTCTTGCAGGCCCCTTCCTGTCTCTCAGGAGCTATCTCTCAAAGAAAATTTTCCTACTCAATCTCCACTGTTCCTCAAGATTCCTTCTTTAATTTGGGGGAACATGAACTTGGAGTATCTGACATTTAGCAGTTAGGGAGTTATATTATTTCCCCCATGTCACTTGCATTGCTTGAGAACTTAATTCTTTTTAGCACAGAATAATATAGCATCATATGGGTAAATCACAATTTATGATTCAGTTACTAAAGATCAGCTTGATTGCTTCCAAGTATGGCAGCTCTTTGTTACTGGAGACAGTAGCCTCTCACCATGCTATCCAAACTGGGCTCAACTGATCCTCCTGCCTTAACCTCCCAAGGGGCAGGGAAGACAGGTACACACCACCATACAGACTTGGCCGTGATAAATGAGGATACTGTGAACATCTGTGTGCAGGTTTTGTGTGCTCGTGAGTTCCCGACTCATTTGAGCACAGCCCCATGAGCACATCTGCTGGCTCTTACAGTAGAGATATGCTTAGTTTTATAAACAACTGCCAAGTTGTCTTTCAAATACTATTCCATTTTCCCCTCCCAGCAGCAATGAAGGAAAGCGCCATTGCTACACATCATTAGTACCCGCTTCAGATTTTAGCCATTCTAGTGGCCTTCCACATTTACATTCAGGGAATATTGTGAAAACTAAATTCACAAAAGACATTTTAAGGCAATTCAGAGAGAATATTTTTGAAACCTTAGGAAGCACACCGATTGAAAGTCATTAATCTGCTTTGACATATTATTTTGCAATAAAGGAAACAGACTGAGAGCATTGAGCATGCTGACCCAAAAGAATATGGAAATTTGTAAAGCAGTGAGAGGCTGCTAGCCCTCTGACAGTGGACATAGGACCACCCTTCAGGGACAGTGAACTCACCCCTGATCTGAATCTTCCTGTCTCATGATAACCCACAGTGAAATGTTTGTTAGCTGATTGTTTAATAAGTACACCTCACACGTGGAAATGGAGGGTTGGGAATAGAACTAATAAATACCTCTTATGCCTATGTGGAAAATAAATCAAATTTCACCACCTTTCTCTCACATAAGACATTACCATTATCTCCAGAAGACCACATCCTTGTGTCAGGTCATGCCTGAAAACCAACAACTGACCTGAAAAATCATGTTTTCTTTTTTTAATTATTTGTTTACCCACTGTGCTGCGTCCATAGGATATATTCCAAATCAAAGGTGGGATGATACTGATCCATTTTTTATTTATACTCCGCAAATATTTGAATACCTGCTGTTCCTTGTGAGGTTTTTTGCTTTTTTTTTTTTTGTTTGGTTTGTATCTAGCAATTATTGCTTGGAGAATGAAGGAGAAAGCATAAAAAATACAATGTTAAATTGTCAACACTGCCCCCCACATAACACCCTAAAATAATTCCATGCCTTGATTATCCACAAGGGGGCACCCAAGTACTTCTTTTCTTTTTTCCGCTGACATCCTACAAATACAAATGGAAAAACAAAGTTAAGAATTAGATTACCTTCATCAGTCACTGTGTTGGATGCAATAGGACTCTGTTCAGATAAATTGGCCGGCTGATTTCTTCCAGCACTTGGATTTAGTTCTTTAGTCGAACATTACTCCGCCTCCTCCCTCAGCTACAGAAGTATCTAACAGACGGTACTCATTCGGAGAGTTAATGCTTTGGACTGCTTCCTTTGAACGTGTATTTCACTAGAGAAAAACAAGACAGGAGGGAAGAAAATCTATAATTATATTACAAAAATCTTCAGACTTCTTTCCCATTTAAAAAGAAAAAAAGTGAGAGGCTGCCCAAAGCAAAGAGGAGCAAACTATTTGCACATACGGAGACTTTCTAATTCCCTAGGACCCCCGCAGCACACGGTGAGGGCATGCGAAGAAAAGGACTTTTTAAGGGAAAATTGAGGAACAAGAGTGGAGAAGCAATCTGGAGTAATCTCAGGGAAGGTGTAGGTCCTGAAACTACTGGAATAGTTTCTCTTGATTCCTTGAGTAGAGATGTGAGTAATCATTCGGGGTCCCACCTGCCATAGTCCCCCACCCCAGGACCGATGGTCACTTCCCACTCTGCATTCCCACAGGGATTCTTCCCTTAAGGACTGGGACTTTGATCCCCAATATTGAAAATGGAAGGGGGGAAAAATCTATCTATGACCACTAGATGGTGTTTGTGGCCTTTTAATAATAGATTTCAGCCATTTACTAGACTTCTGTGAGTTCTGTAGCCAAGAACACATCTTTAATGCTGCCTATCTTTTCTACAAGTTTGCTATTAGAATACATTAAACTACTTAAAAATCAATTAATTTGAATATATGATATGTGCGTAGGGTGTTGAATGGAAACTCAGCTGTTACCACCACTGACACCACTACCACCCTCTGCCACCACCATCTTTCCCTCTGGCCACCCCTACTTTTCTCCTTGGAGATCATCACAGTTTTCAGTATTAGCAAAATTTTAGTGCGTGAAAGAATCACTTGGTTTGTACAGAAAGATAGCACATTCCTAACTCATCTGCAGTAAGAAAGAGAAGATCATGATGCTGAACATTTTCATGCCTCCTGGAGTTAAGAGATTCAGCAGCTCTCCTAAGGGTAAATAAGGTGTGAGAAAGTTCAGTGAATTCAGTAGAAGTCATGTGATGCTATTGCTGGAGGCAGCTGAATTGGACAGAAATATTATAGGCAGTCAGACAGGCCCAGACCCTCACAGAGAAATACGGAAGACAAGGTGACTTTGCAACTTTGGAAGAGACAGACACTCCTGCTGTGGGCCAGGACTCAGGACAAAAGAGTAAACAAATGCAGCCACATACTCCTCTAGGAATGGGAAGCAGAGATTGATATGCTAAGTAAGTATCAATCACCTAGAAGCCAGAGAGAATCATTGACCCAACCCCCTGCTGGAAGAGCTCCAGTTACTTATTCATGCCAGCTTGCTATGTGACTCATTTGGTCCTGGATTTAATCAATTTTACCTGAGCAATGGTGCTTATAACCTTATTGGTTGACCGTAATTTTTTTTTTTTTTTGTCTCACCTTATGCCCACCTAAGTGAGTTCCTATGTTCTCCACCTTAGACCTGTTACAGGTAGCCAAATTAGATAGAAATATTATAGGCAGTTACACAGGGCCAGGCCCTCGAAGGAGATAACACAGAAGACAAAGACAACTATTGCAGGGACAGATGCTCCTGCTGTGTGAGCCAGACCTAAAGACTTAACAGCCAAACAAATGCTAAAAGAGTTGCACCTGGGATTGATATTCTAACTAGGTATCCATCACTTGGAAAGACCCAAGTTAAATCACTGGGCCAACCCCCAATAGGGAGAAACCCTGTCCAGTATTCGTGCCCACTTACTCCTGACTCACTTCCCCATTTGGTCCTGGGCCTAATCAACTTTACCTGAACAATGGTGCTTGGCACCCCATTGGTTGACCACAGTTTTGTCCCACTTAAGCGAGACCCCTTCTTCTGTACCTTAGCCCCGCATGGTTTTGCCCGATAAAAATAACCTGAAAGAGGCAGCTTCCTGGGCAACCCACTTGGGTCCCCCCTTCTGTCCCTCTCTGACAGAAGCTTTTCTTTCCAATAAAGTTTTACCCTCAACCTCTGTTTGTTCCTAAAATTCATTCTTTGGTTTTAGAGAACACAAACTCATCCACGTCAGGTCAGGAGTTATACTTCCCTGTATCAGACCTACCTTACCACATGGTTTTACTCTATAAAAATTCCTAGAAGAAACAGTTTAATGATCAAGCCGCTTGGGTCCCTCTTCTGTCCCCCTCTTGGACAGCTTTCTTTCCTCCAATTGTTGTGGCCTAGGTCACCCCTTTAATCCCCCTTTTTGTGTGCCCACTCAACCATCTGTAATGTAACTTCCTGTTGTGCTATTCATCCCCTCCCTTGGGAATGTCCTAGTTCCTCCATTCCCGAAATGTTCACATGACTCCACTCCCTAACCACATCCTGGAACAAGATGACCCTGACGTGCACATCTCCCAAATC
>PVKA01032273.1:0-25465 GCA_004027165.1 Ctenomys sociabilis
TCTATCTATCTATCTATCTATCTATCTATCTATCTATCTATCTATCTATCTATCTATCTATCATTGCAATGTTCCAAGTGCAAAATAACTGTTGTGTGTTCCAAATATATACCAAAAAATAAGAAAAACACATCAAATTTGTGGTAATGGGCGATTACATAGCAAAATAGTTCTGGATTTGAGAGATGGCGGTATGTCCAATTTCGGAGATTGATGTGACTCTACCAGAAACTGTCTTCCCAGGTGTTCTGCAGATCCTTACAGCACAGAGCTAAGTGCTGTGGACAGAGAGGAATCCATGGTCACACCCTCCATTCTTGAAAACTAAAAAGAAGACAAATCTGTGTGTGAAAGCCAAATTTACCTGTATTAATAAATTTTGTCCCAGAATATCAAAGTGTATTGTTTTTCTAAACCCATATGAATGTGCTTAGCTCCCTCAAGACAATTGATTTGGTAATGCATAAAAAATAAAATTCATGCTTCAATTTTGTTCAGTTTTGATTGACATTGAATGCTTCCAATTTAGGAATCATTAGATACAGATATAAAAGCTAGGTTCACAGGATGAAATTGTTACCTAACCTCTAAACACAACGGAGAATCAGCAATGTTTTGAGACATATGTGCATCCTGTGCTTTGCTATAAAATTGCTGATATTTAGAGGATTTTGAGTGAAATACCTATTAACTATCCCACATTGAAAATATCCCAGAAATCAACTGAAACAACGAGAAATTAGCACACATAATGTGGATGATAAAATCAGACTAATAACTATTTTTTTCAAATTTTGATATTAACAGTGTAAACTCAATTCTGTCTGTACATCGTATTATGCTATTATTTTTAAGGCATTGGCTGGATACTTAAATAAAACTAGAAGAGGAATAGCACAAATTACATTATGGCTGAAACCTTAATTCTTCAGATCAGTAACTTATCTCTCCATTGGATTTTGGACTACTTTTCACAATAATACACAGTTTGAGAAACATCCTTGCTCTGAAAAAGTTTGTCTTGTACATGAAACATCATCTAATATTTTTTGTGCATTTGCATTTCCTTCGTAGTGAAAAATCCCAGGAAAGACTCCGAATTAGTCACACAGTATTTTTCTGTGTTTGACCACAATTTCTTGTGAATTTTATTTATTTATTTATTTTATTGGTGGTGGAGGGGGAATGGAATGCACAACCTAACTCTTTGCAGGCAGTGGCTGTGTCTCTGAGCTATATTTACCACCCTCAAGACAATTTCATTTATGCAATTTAATGTCTATGTAATAGATATATTCACATTTTTTAGTGTTGTGCACCAATATTGAAATCATTTATTGTACAGATGCCATGTTAATGTAGGGTTTCTCTATAATATCATTTGTTCCTTGTACACAATTTCAAATTTAGCATTACTGGTAACATACTTTGAATTTGTTTTAACCTAGTGAGTGATTACTTTTACTCAGTTTTGAAAGTTAATCTTCATTTTTTCACGTTATGTGACTTTCAGGTTTGCCTTCGCAGTGTCTCACTTTTCCCTAAGAAGGAGCATACCATCATTTTTCTGTAGTCACAATTCTCTGTTCAAGTATCACCATTCCCTGTTTCTCAGGAAACCAAGGTTTTCCATAATCGGTTTTAATAAGTACTACCTTTCAATCAGATGAAGAAATGAAGAGTGTGTTAAAGAGAGTAGATATAAAGCAGATGACCCCAAGTTTGCACAAAGTATGAATTTCGGACTTGGAGGTAGGAGGGTGTCTTGAGCAGAAGGGAAGTCAGGTGGACCCGAGCACCTGTAGAAAAATAAGGAATAGATGTGCAACCACGTAAAAGTAGGTCACACACTCACCACCCCCAAACCTGAGAGCCTTATTGTATAAAATGCCCTGAGAAAACTCTATGAGAAAAGAAAACAGTTAACGAACCATTTATTCATTCAAAGAAGTAGAAAAGTTTTGAACTCTAATGACTTTGCATGTCCATAAAACTTTCAAATGTGCCAGGATCACCTGGAAGGTAACATTTTCTGTACTTTCAAAAGCACAAGCATCTTCTGTCATGCTCTGTGGACCCCTCCAGACCCAGCCCAAGCCTGGCTTGTGAAGTAGAATTTCCATTGGGCTCTCCAGACCCCTGCAGACTCAGGCCAGGCCTAGGGTGAAACTGCAGCTTCAGTCCCTACAGATAAGCCAGAACACCTTAGCTAATTTAGGAGCACAACACCTTGCCAGTGTGTCCCACAGGTTCAGTTCCAAGGTTGTAGCAAGAAGAATCTGAGCACAGCAACCAGACCCAAGCCAGGCACACATTGAGGAATTCAAACTTCGTAGGTGCTAAGAGTATAACTGCATCAGAGCGCTACACCAAAGGTCAGAGGACAGTGCTTTACAAAATGAGAAAAAGAAGGAGCAAATAGCTATCTAAGGTCCCGGGCCAGGCAAAGAAGTGCAGAACACACTAGCACAGAAGAAATTGGGACTCACACAGTTGAAATGTCTGAATTAATAGCGTCTGAAGTGCCGGGCGTGGTAGTGCATGCCTGTAATCCCAGCATTTGGGAGGAGGATTGTTGTGCGTTGGAGATCAGCCTGAGGTGTAAAGTGAGCTTAAGGCCAGCCTGAACTGCATAGTGAGACTCTGTCTCAAAAAAAAAAAAAAAAAAAAAAAAACAAAACAAAACAAAACAAAACAAAACAAAACAAAAACCCCAAAAAACAAAACAAAACAAAAAAACAAACAACTGCAGAAAGTTATAGAGGAACTCAGATGAGAAATATTTGAAATAAAAACAGAAATCTTTGAATTAAGAGCATCTGAAGTAGAGAATCAAATATATAAAGGAATTCAGGTCACAAATAATCTTTAAAGTAAAAGAATTAATAAGTTCTTCTCAGGAAAACACTGATAAAAAATAGAGGAGATAAAAAAAATGATGGAATCCTTGATTGAACAATATAGAAAATAGATGCACGAACCAGAGTCAAAGAGATATGGACAAAGTTATAATCTGAATTATAAGCTTGCAAAAGCATTTGAGTGAAAGTGTAGATAGAGGTTCAGATCTTGAAGTCACCATCGGAGCCAGTGAAGGTAAGAAAAGATCTCTTAAAAAACTAGCACTCGGGAAAAATAATTCATCACTTGCAAGATGATGCAAAGATGGACAATGTGAGACTAATAAGAATCAGCAAGAAAGAGAGAGTCAATGCAAGTGATATAAAAAGAACATGGGCAGAAGTAGCAGACAAAAACATCCCAAATATGGGGAAACAATCTGACATTCAGTAACCAAAGCATACAGCAATCCATATAACATCAACCCAATTAAAAACACATCGAGACATATAATAGTAAAGATGCCAGAAATCCAGCACAAGAACAATATATTGAAAGCTGCTATAGAAAAGAAAGAGATCACATTTAAAGGAAAACCCATCAAAATAATGACAGACTTCTCTTTACAAACCATGAAGGCAAGAAGAGCATGGAGCAGTGCACTTCAAGTTCTCTATGAAAACCAATTGCAGCCCAGACGACTATACCGTGCAAATCTCTCTTTCCAGTTTGATATAGAAGTGAAATCATTCCATGAAAAAGAACAGCTGAAGAATTTCATGATGAGAATACCAACCTTACACTGACACTAGTAGATGTTCTGCAGAGGGTCAGAAATGATGAGAACTCCATGAATAAGAATGGAAGGAACCTAGAATATATGGAACCAAATAAACATAGTTGTAAAATGAGTACACAAAGCAGGTCAATAACATGTCAGTCATAAGCCAATGCATCTCAATTATAATGATCAGTATAAATGGACTCAATTCACCAATTAAAAGAAATAAAATGGCACAGTGAATTAGGAAACAAAATCCAACAATATGCTTTATAGAGAGACACTCTTAACTTATAAGGAAATTCATGGGTTGAAAGTCAAATGACGGAAAAGTTTATTACACACCCCAGAACCTCAGAAAAAAGGACATAACAATCTTAATGGACATGAAAAATCTAGTATCCAATACCATCATCTTTTTTTTTTTTTTGGCAGAACTAGGGATTGAACTCAGGCCCTTGCACTTGCCAGGTGAGCACTCATTCTACTGAGCTATCTCCCTGGCCCCTAAAAGCCGATTTCTTGAAGCTAGTAGTACATAAATCTAACTGGCCAACAGTTCCCATTTCACTGTTTATCAGAGTCAAAACGCTTAAATCTTCAGGGGAAAAGTTTCATTGCAAGATTGTTCTGTCCCAGGGAACACCCACTCGGAGGCCCCCCTTCTGCTTTCTTTCTCCCAATAAATATATTCTGTTCATTAAAATAAAAGAAGATTGTTCTGGTAACTGCCAAGCAAAGCACGAGGGCCTACTGGCTGGCCTGGTAAAGAAAGCTTTGTAATATGTGTCATGTGTGACTTTCCTTTTTGCAATTGTGTCCAGGTTGAAAGACACAGTATAAGGATTTCAAGACAGGCACATCCATATCTTGATGGCAAGAAAAGACTATACACAAAAAGCAGTTCAGAGTTCTTATCCTACTGCTTCTCATCTTAAATTCACTTTATACCGTTGCATTTAAAAACAAACCAAGCAAAATGAAGGTGCCTCCCCTTCCCTGTGTTGCTACATGTTGAGGATCGCCATGAACTCACTATGTAGCCCAGGCTGGCCACAAACTCACAGCAGTCCTCCTGCCTCAGCCTTCCAAGTGTTGAGATTACACGTGTGTAAATTAGTTATCTGGAGTTTGTTTTATGGCTTATAGAAAATAGTGTGGTGATAAGTTCTGACAAATAAGAGTCTGGCTACAGAGTCAGCGCTCATGCAACTCCATCAGCCACAGGCAGCTTGGAGGAAGCTCTAGCCTGCTAGTGTCTGTGCTAAGAGCACTCTTGTACCTTGGAGAGTTCTCAGCTGGTACGACAGGAAACTATGCTTCAGGATAAGGTCTCACTCCATGAAACGTAGGCTCTAAAACACTTCTTTAAGCTATCTGTGATCCAAACTTTAACACCAATTTTTTAAAAATTCACTTTCTAGCATCTAAACAGAGGATCCGGGGTCCACAGGCAAGTGAAATATGTCACAAGCTTCCTTTCTTCCTTAGTTTCTTCACAAATTTTATGTAAACAACTAAGATTGCCATTCTTTTAAAATAGATTCCTGCCCTCAGCCCCCAAAGACGCCTTCATCCTCATGGTCATAGTTGATATGAGGTTCATGTGGTCATCCACACAGTTGGCTGCGGAGCTGTCCAGCTGATGTTTCACTTTAAGCACCTTTTTCCCTGCGTCCATTGAGTCTTCAGCTTTGTCATTGCAGTGCATCAGGTACTGGGCCAGGTCATCCTGGAACTTTTCCAGCTCACTGGTCCCCAAGGCCTTGGCCAGACCTACAGGCGCATGGTAGTGCTCGACGCACTCATGTGCCTGCTGCATGGTCACATGGCTGTCCTCACAGCAGCTGGCACTGCACTGGAACGTGAAGCCTGGTATCTTCCAGACGTTCTCTCTCCACACTGCCTCCTGCACCCAGAGCTGCTGTAGCTCCGTCATAGTGACTGGGTGCTGTGCAGCGCCAGAGCCCACTCTATTATTTTATTCTCATCTTAGCAGATGTACTCATTTGGCACCTGACACACCAAACCAAAGACCTCAGGCCAACTCCCAAGGAGCCACCTGCAATTCCCCATTTCCACTTCGTCCATCTTTGGTTCTTTGAGGAGACCTAAATGTGTCTCAGATGTGCTAATGATTCTGGCCACAAGGTGGTGGAGAAGTCCATGAAACTGCAATCAGCAGCATGAAACATAAAAGTATGAAACAATTTCAAGCAGTGACTTCACAGCTGAGTTCTTTACTTAGATGGTGGATTTCCAGACAAGGTCCCACTCACTCTCTTGTTCAACACCTTTCTGTCTCTAGGAGGGAATGAAGCAATAGCTATCCTCTCCCATGACACAGTGGAGAAGGTGCAACCACTCTTGCATTTTTAGGGCTCAACCATCTAAGGTACTATGATTCAGATGGATGGAGTCTTAGGTCACTGCTGCTGGATGGACAAAACCCCACGTTCAGTTTGACTCCTTTTGGAAATAGGTACATTCCTAGGATCCACAGAAATGCTCAAAGCCCACCAAGACACTCAATTTATATGCACTTTGCAAATGACTGGGAGACCTTCTCAAGATATCAGTTCAGTATTAGCCATTCAAACCCTAAATAACAGGAAATATTTCAGGAATCAAGGCCACTCTGCTTAGCCCTGATGAAGGAAAATCTCAGCCTTGACTGGCATAGAGAAAACTGGGTATTCAGCCAGGTGCAAGCAGGCGCTGCCTTTAGACCATAACCTTGCTTCTGGAGTAGCTCAAGAAGGGCCTCAGGTCTAGGACTAGCAGTCTAGCTGTGCAATGCTCGTTCCCTGGTTCCTGTCAGATCGTAGTTGACCCAACACGCACGGATCATGAGTAGCTGCAGAATAAGGGAGACTGGGGCTGTGATCAGAACAAGTCAGAGCTGTCGAGTCTGCTCTACTAGTTTCTGGCACAGCAACATCTCAGAAACGAAGCTGAGGCCAAGAACCATGAGGATTCAGAAGAGAGGAAGCACAACCAGCCGCTTCTCCCTTCCTTGGAAGAGGCGCAGGGACACAGTAAGTGCTGAGCCCATCAGCAGCGAAGAAGGGCACAAACACATCGCAGCAGGAAAGGCCCCGGCCCAGTCCATCTACGCGGAGTGCCAGTAGCACAGAGAACACCAAAAGGCCTAGGAGGGGCAAGATCTTAAAAGTGGTGAAGCTCAGCCACTGCACCTGCTCCCGTAAGAAGAACATTGCGCTGATAGGGAGTGTTGCCAGGGCTCTGCTGAGCCCGCTCCCAGGTGGACCGCACTCTTTCCCTTTGTGGGATTGTCTGTCTCATGCCACCACTGCGAGAAGCAGTCTTGTCTGCCCTGGCATGCCCCAGAGACCTAAGCCCTGACCAGGGACCAAGTAGTGTTCGTTGGTAGACGCCTGCCGCAACCGGATGTCATGCCCCACTGGCTTCTGAATGCAGACTTTTTTCAGCTGCACATGGGTCATTTTCTAAAATAAGCACACACTAGTCCACGGGTCATAGTTAAGTATATGCAAGAAAACAGAAATTATCCCATGCATATTATGTGACCACAGTGCAATAAAACTGGAAATAAACCACAAAAAAACACTAGAAAACTACATAAATACATGGAAATTAAACAACACCCTACTCAGCAACCAATGGATGACAGGTGAAATTAAAGATGAATTTGAACAATATGTACAACTTAATGAAAATTCAAGCACAAGTTTTTGGAATTTATGGGATACAATGAAAGCAGTTCTCAGAGGGAAATGTACAGCTGCGAACACACATTAGGAAAACAGAACGGGAACACATAAACGTCCTAATGCTGCACCTCCAACATCTAGAAAAGGAAGAGCAAACAAAACCCAAAGCCGAAAGATGACAAGAAATTATAACGATTACAGCAGAAATTAATTCAATCAAGATGAAGAAAACAGCTCAAAGAATTAATGAATTAAAAAGGTGATCCCTTGAAATATTAGATAAAATTGATAAGCCCCTAGCTAACCTCGTCAAAAGGAGGAAAGAGCAATGAGCTATGAAATGAGTATAATTACTACAGACACAGTGGAAATTCAGAAGATTATCAATGGCTACTCTGAGAATCTTTTTGGTTACAGAATGGAAGACACAGTAGAAATTTGTACCTTGAAAGATACAAATTAAGCCGGGCATGGTGGCGCGTGCCTGTAATCCCAGCACTCGGGAGGCTGAGGCAGGAGGA
The DNA here is from genome assembly GCA_004027165.1 of Ctenomys sociabilis. Classification (NCBI taxonomy): domain Eukaryota; kingdom Metazoa; phylum Chordata; class Mammalia; order Rodentia; family Ctenomyidae; genus Ctenomys; species Ctenomys sociabilis. The sequence continues at coordinate 7,839 of PVKA01032273.1, forward strand.
TTGTTGTGAGTTCGAGACCAGCCTGAGCTACAAAGTAAGCTGAAGGCCAGCCTGAACTGCATAGTGAGACCCTGTCTCAAAAAAAAAAGACAAAAAAAAAAAAATAAATAAAAGAAAGATACAAATTACCAAAACTGAAGCAGGAAGATTTAACAACTCTCAGTAACCCCATAAGAGCCACTGAAATATGTAATGCAATAAAAAATCTACTGACAAAGGAAAGTCCAGGTCCGGATGAGTTCACTGCTGAATTCTACAATAAATTTACCGAACATGTAATTTCTATGGTCCTCAAACTCTTCAGTGAAATTGAAAAGGAAGCATCCCTCCCAAACTTATTCCTGGAGGCAATTATACTGACACTAAAATCAGGGAAAGATGTAACTAAAAAAGCAAACTACAGGCCAGTCTCCCCCATGAACATTGATGCAAAAATCCTGGATAAAATCCTAGCAAATAGAATACAGCAAAGTGTTAACAATATACACAGCGAGCAGGTAGGAATTGTCCCAGGGAGGCAAAGATGGTTCAATATATCCAAATCTATAAATGCAATATATCAAGGGAGCTAAACCTACAAATCACATGATCATTATGGTCATCCCAATTGATGCAGAAAAGGATTTTGAGGAGTTGCTTTTTTTTTTTTTTTGTTATTACTCCAGTTCACTTTTTTTTTTGCGGTACTGGGGATTGCTCTTGCCAGGGAAGCACTTATTCTACTGAGACATCTCCCTGGCTCCTAGAAAAGGCTTTTTAAAAAGTCCAACACTCATTCATGTTCAAAGTGCTATATAAAATTGGAATAGATCACCTCTTCTACAATGTGATGAGACATCTATGGCAACCCAACAGCTAACACAAGTCAAAGGGGGAAAAATTGAAATCTTTTACTCTCAGATCTTGTACAAGAGAAGGATGTCCTGTATCACCACTCCTATTCAGTGTAGCTCTGGAATCTTTAGGTATAGCCATTAGATAAGAGACAGAAATAAAAGGAATAAAAATAGGTAAAGAAGAAGTTAAATTATCATTATTTGCAGATGACATGATACTGCTACAATTGGTACACAAACTCAGTAGCATAGCAGGATACAAAGTCAATATCCAGAAGTCAATAGCATTGCTCTACACAAATAACAAACACACTGAGGGGGACATTATACAAACAATAGCAACATGAACAATGAAGTAGCTTGGAATTTATCTAATTAAAGAAGTCAAAGATCTGTTCAAGGAAAATTACAGAACTCTGAAAAGGGGATTGTAGAGGATTTCAGAAAATGGAAAGATACTCCCTGCTCCTGGATAGGAAAAACCAACATTGTGATGATTTCCATATTCCCAAAATTTCTGTACAGATTTAATGCAATCCATATCAAACCACCACCAACATAACTCACAGACCTACAAAAATTATTCCTAAAATTTATTTGGAACCACAAAAGATACAGAATAGCAAATGGAATGCTGGTAAACAAAGCCAAGTCTGGGGAATTACAACTCCTGACTTGAAATTATACTGAAAAGCTTATGTGATAAAATCACCATGGTACTGGCAACAAAATAGACTTGAGGATCAATGGAATATATTATAAGATGCAGAAGCCTCTATGAACACACTCAGCCACCTTATTTTCAACAAAGGGGCCAAATATGCTTCCTGCAAGAAAGATAGTCTCTTTAACAGATGGTGCTGAAAAAACTGGCTCTCTACATGCCGGAAATTAAAACTTGACTTAGGTCTATCACCACACACTAAGCTAAAGGGGAAATGAATTAAAGGTAGGTCTAAACATTAAAACAGAAACACTCAATCTCCTGGAAGAGAAAGTAGGAGGAACTCTTCACGAGGTAGGGGTAGGCAAAAAGTTTATGAAAAAAATTAAAACGCATGCGTAATACTTCAAAGAATTAATAACTGAAACCTCCTCTTATTGAGAAGGTTTTGCACGTCAAAAGAAGTTATCAAGAGAGTGAAAGGACAACCCACAATTCGGGAAAAAAAATTAACTAATAAGCATTCAGAGAAAGGTCTGCTCTCTAGAATTTATAAAGAAGTAAAAAACATTAGGGCCCCATAACGTAAAGATCCAATTAAGAAATGAGTATCCGAGATGAGCACACACATCTTAGAGAGTGAAATTAAAAAGGCAAATAAATATATGAAAACAATTCTCCACATCCCTAGCCATCAATGAAATGCAAATTAAAACGACACTGAGAAACAATGGCTATTACGGAAATCAAACAACAACAAATGTTGGAGAGGCTGAACGAAAATTGAACCCTTCTCCACGGCTGGTGGGAATGAAGACTGATGTGACCATTATGGAAATCCGTTTAGAGAGTCCTTAAAAAATGAAGACTGGAAATCTCATTCAAGTCAGCTATGTCCCTACTGGGAATTTTCCTGGAGGAACTGAAAACGTCATATCACAGTGACATATATGTACATATGCTTATAGCAGCACATTTGTGACAGCCAAATCTTGGAAACAACCAAGATGCCCGTCACCTGAGGAATGGATGAAAAGATGTGGTATTTTTATACCATGGAGTATTGCTCAGTTATAAAGAATGGTATACTTAAAACGTTTATATTTAAGTGGATACCACTCAAACATGTATTCATAAGTGAAATAACCCAGGCCCACAAGTGTAAATATCATATAATGTCCCTAGTGCAAGAACTCAAAAGAAGAAATACAAATAGAAATGTATAACCCAATTAAAAGTTAAACAAGAGCTTGAGGATTAGACAAGGACGAGAAGACAATTGAGAAATGATGCGAAACATGACAGGGGCAAAACCATACGTTTATTTGCACAAAATGGTTAAGGCAATGATCCTGAGACTCTGTAGCAGGTTTCTGAGACTAGTGATTAATTGCTAGAATTCTCACCCTAACTATATATGCTGATACCTGTGAACCAAGCAACTGCACTGAACATGGCAATTTGTAATACTAAGGCTTGGAATCCCTGTCATTTTTGTTTGATGAATACATACTGCTTGTTATGTGAGACCAATTACTGTCATATGGTCTCTCAAGTTAAGAGTTTGTTAAAAAAAAGGGTAATAACTGAAAGAACAGACCAAATTAATGTCATAAGTCTGTTCTGCACTTTTGGATATGTTTAGATTTCTAAATTTGTGTAAAAATATGTAACTTTATTCCTATTGTTAAAGATACTTTTCAATTTAAAATATTGTTTTCTTTATATTATGTAGGTACTTAAATTTAATATATGAATTCTCGATGGAAAATATCTGTTCCAATAGCAGGTATTAAGTCTAAGATGTTATGTTATGTCTAAGATGTTTGATATTCAGACAGAGAATGAGGTTAAGCTCAACTGCCTATGTTGTAGGGTAATAGAAATAAGCTTCTGTTCTTGAAGGTTAACAACCTAAGTTGGCAGACCAAAAATTAGAGAAAAGTCAGCGCTGTATGAACAGCCAACATTTTTGTTCCTAGCCTTTCAAGTTGAGTGAGGACTCAGGACATAGGAGAAGTTGTATGGTAACATACTGTAACTGAATTGTGTCCCAAATTTTCTTCTATTTTTCATTAACTTTATTTAAAATCAATAGTTACATATAATATTAAAAATTGTAGACTATTGTTTAAACGTGAAAGATATAAGATGTAGACTGAATGAATATTAGAGTAATATTTCTGAAATAAATACATAGCATGAGAGTAAAAATAGATTGCACATTATAAGTATACTATTTTCAAACTTAAATGACTATAACAATAAAAATAGTCTGAGATAAAAATGGTGGACAAAGAATTTCTGCCTGAGTCATAAGAGTTCACTCTATGTGAACATCAACAAACATATTCATATAAGCAGAACTCTCAAAGTAGAAAGGGGTAGGCAATAAACATTTAAAGGTTTAAAATTCCTGAATTTAGTTGGACTTATAACAGCACATTTCTAAGAAAAATGAACCTTTTGCACAGGAAATTTGAATAAAATTATACCAAGGTCCACAAAAATGAAATTGTCCAAAACTTATTGGCAAAGCAAAAAATCATTAAAGTCTACATATAAATATATTAACTACGGAATTTAAAATTAAATAGCATCTTATTCTGCATTAGAAAAAAAAAAGACCAAGTGCCTAAGAAATTAGAGTAATTAAAGGACTAAAAGAAAAAAAAAAAAAACTGTCCTCTTTGAATTTTATAGTTAGCAAACATACCTTTCAAATCTAAAAGTAAAATGCTACCCAGTTATACAAACCTGAAATATTCTAGTACTACCAGACATAGCATATAGGAAATAACAAAGAACATAATTCAGAAGGCAAGAGTAGTTGCTCTATGGTCCTAGACAAAGAATAATGAGTTCTCAAAATGATAGTTATATACGATTGTGTAAAATATATTAGACGGATCTATTTAAAAGGTCATGGGCTGGGGAGATATCTGTGTGGTAAAAGTGCCTGCCTGCAAGCACAGGGCCTTGAGTTTGATTCCTGGTCCTGCAAAATAATTTAAATGAGAAATAAAAGCCCATTAAAGATTTACACAGAACACTGTCAATCTTATGTCTGGGTGTCCACATGTTTTTTCGTGTGTGTGTGTGTGTGTGTGTGTGTGTGTGTGTATGTGTGTGTGTGTGTGTAAAAGACAAGGACTAAATAATGTAAATTCAATGGAAATGCACTTTTTAAGGTTTCCAATCGTAGAAAATACCATTCCATGTCTTTTAAGTAGATTGTAAGTCAAAGGTACAGTACAAATCTTAAAACAAAAGTTAAGATTAAGCAATATTCAGAAAATGTTATTAAAAATAAAGTGCTTGAAAACAATTGAACTATGAAAACGTTTTCATGATAGTAAAGAATCACTAAGAATAAAAGAAGATAAATACTGGAATGGCAAATAAATGATCAGCACTTCTAACTGTCTGGGGAGAGTATATCGCACAAAGTTCTAGAATGTTGTGGATATGGATAGTGTCCATGAGGCTCACTGGTGCCCAAGTAGCTTGTGGACTGAGCTATTTCCTTGATATCCATCCTGCAGACCGAGATAGAATCATGACCCACACGGTGCAGGAGAAGTCCATTCGAAGAGTGTGCAGATGGAAATAATTTGCTGCTGTATACAAAAGAATAACAGAAAGACCACTTTTGTATACCTCTTTTTCTCCTGTGTTTGATTGTTTGCCCTATTTAGTGGGTTCTTTCTATTCTCACTCATATAGTTGTGGTCGTTTTGATCGCTGTCTACAACATCTTTTAGTAGTCTGTGTAGGCTTGGCTTTCTCATCGTGAGACTCTTGAGTCATGGATGTATTTCACTTGTCTATTTTACTTGAAAGAGAGTTTTGCAGGATATATCAGTGTGGGTTGCAACTTGTTTTCTTGTAAGACTTGAAGTACTTTACTCCATACTCTTCTTGTCTTGATGGTTTGTGTAAAAAAATTTGCCATTATTCTGATGGGTTTTCCATTAAACGGGATCTGTTTCTTTTCTTTATCGGCTTTTAGTATATTGTTCCTGTGCTGAATTTTTGGCATCTTGATTTTTATATGTCTGTGTGTATTTTTAATTTTGTTATTATTTAGAGGCGTATGTGCTTCAGTTATCTGAATGTCAGATTGTTTTCCCATATTTGGGAAGTTTTCTCCTATTACTTCCATCCGTATTCTTTTTATATCATTAATAATGACTCCTTATTTCTCATTGATACCTACTAGTCTCACATTGTTCATCTTTGCATCATGCCGGTGTTGAATTATTTTTTCCTTCATCCTAGTTGTTTTTAAGAGATCTTTTCCTACTTTTTCACTAGCTACAATGATGTCTTTAAGGTATAAAGTCCATTTTTGCTTTCATTCAAACTGTTTTGCCAGCTTGTGATTGAGGTTTTAATTTCCTGTATTGCACTTTGAATCTGCTTCATGCATTCTATTTCTCTCCTATATTGCTTATTCAAGGATTCCATCATTTTTATATTCTGCTCTATTTTTTTTTATCAGTGTCTTCTTTAGGAGCACTTAAGACTTTCTTTCATTATACTCATTTGATTTTTACTTCAGAAATTATTTCCCATCTGGTTTCCTCTGTTCCTTTCTGCAGTTGTTTCTTTACTTCTGCCGCTATTATTTCAGAGATTTCAGGTGTGTGATTTCCAGTTTCTTCTATGCTAGTGTCCTCTGCGTTTTTCTGAATGGGCTCAGGGCCTGTCTGAGAATGTATTTTGCTCCTTCTGTTCTTCGTTTTGTATATCACTGTCTTCTGACCCTTGGTGTAGAGCTTATATAGAGTGATTACCTTAGTACCAGGTCCAGATCTACCAAGTCCAATGTCGTCCATGTGAGTGTGCTTGGGTCTGGCTCTTATGCTCCACTTCTTCCTGCTGCAGCCCTTGGAGTTTAACCCTCTGTTCCACTCTGGCAAGATGTTCTGCTCCTGAATCAGCTGGGTGTGTTTTAATCTAGCCTCTTTGCAGGAGTTCTGCTGCAGGGTTTCAGGCTAGGTCTGGACTTTGCATTGAATGAGGATCCCATGGGCTCTGGGCAGTCTAACTGACATGCTGCATGTGGAGATGAAGCAGGAAGAGAGTAAGAATGAGAGTAGGAGAAATATTTATTTATAAAATCGAGACAGTTGTACTTTTAAAACTGCAAAAGTGAGAGGCTCGGGAGATGGCTCAGTAGAATAAGCGCTTCCCTGGCAAGCCCAAGGGCCTGAATTCAGTCCCCAGTTCCAAAAAAAAAAAAAAAAAAGCCTGAAAAGGTCAAAGTTTCTGTTTGCTATGTGATCTACATATAGCTCATACTTGGAAGCAACTTACATCTGTGTATATAACGTGGACAGAAAGTTTGGTATTATTACACTGAAAAAATACTATTGAGCATAATAATAGTTAAACTTCAGTTATTCCAGGACAATAATATACCTTGTATACCTTGAGATCACAATATTAACATTCTTAAATACTACACGCTTTATTTTGCATGAGAATCCCAAAATGTAAACAAAGAGAACAAGTGGATGAATTCATACAGATATATTTGAAATGCTAATGTAATCAAGCTTTTAAGAGACGAAAGAGCAGATGCAGTACCAAAATATTTTTGAAACATTTAAAAACAACCTGACATACAGAGATTCCAGGTCTATGGAATGCCACCCAGCCATAATCACAATAAATTTAAGTGCAGACAAATAATGAAGATCTCAGAAATTCAGTAGAAGGATTGCATATTAAAATTTGCTACAGAGACCAAACAGATCACTTGCAACGGAAAATCTATCAGAATCAAGATAGATTTAGCAATAAAAACTTTCAAATGATGAAGAATTGTGAGTCAAGTATTTCAGGTCCTGAAAGGAAATAACTTGCAACACAGATTGATGTACCCTGCAAAATTATCTGTCAAATTCAGTGGTGAAATAAAATCCTTCCATGACAAAGCACAAATGAAGAAATTCATGACCATCAAACGAACCATACAAAGAGTGGTGACAGACATTTGCAAAAGAAACAAAAGTGATCAGAATTTCTGGAACAACAGAAAGAAAGGACCAAACAGAGGAAGCAATTAAAGTGAGGAAAAAAGTACAAAAGCAGTAGGAAGAAAATAACATGATGAAGAGAAGCTAATATGTATTACTTATATCCATCCGTTTAAACTGCCTCAATTCACCAATCAAAAGAAAGCAGCTGGGTGGATTAAGAAACAAAATGCAACAGTGTGCTGCAGACTAGAAACACATATAACACAAAAGGAATCAAGTGATTAAGGGCTGGCCAAACATTTCAGCAGACCAAAGCACCTGCAAATAGGCCCTGGGCCTGTGGGCTTGAGTCCCAAGTCTGCAAGCAGGCCCAATTCCTAGGGGCTTGATTCCCAGGCCTACAAGCAGGCGCAGGGGCCAGGGATTTGATTACCAAGCTTGTTGTGCTGGCCTTGACCCCAGGACCTGTTGAGACTGGAGATTGAGACTGGACGTGGTAGTTTGTGCTTGCAATCCTAGCAATTAGGAAGCTGTAAACAGGCAGAATATTGCAACCATAATGTAGTAGTGATGCCTTGAACATCCTGTAGACCCTTTCCTAAAATACAAAAAAAAAAAAGTAAGATATAATTACAAATAAATGAAAATGCAAATAGCATTTAGTAAAGTCTCTGAATGCAATGAAAGCTGTCTTAAAAGGGAAATGTATTACAATATATTGACACAGGAGGAAATCAGGAAAAGTCCAAATAAATGACTTATTATGCATGTCAAGCTCCTAGAATAAGAACAAGTCAAGCCCACAGACCAAAGAAGGCAGTAAATTATAAATATTAGAAACGAAATAAATGCATTGGAGACAAAGAGAACAAAACAAAGATAAGGGAGGCAAAGAGTTGTTCTTTGAAAGAAGAAATTCATTTGGCAAGCCCTTAGCCATCACAAATATTAAGGAAAAAGCCCCAAAGAACTTCATTAATGAATGAAAAGGTTGAATTCACTTCAGAATATAGGGAAATTCAAAAGATAATCAATAGCTGTTTCCAAAACCTTTAGTCTCACAAGACGGGAAACACAGAGGATATGGACTGTCTTCTAGACATATATTGCAAAGCTGAGTGGAGACAATATACAAACTGAATAATTCAATAAGAAGAAACAAAATTGAAAATGTAGTATCAAATCTTCTAAGAAAGAATAGCCCAGGTCCTGGGTGGATTCACACCATAATCCTGCAAGAAATTTAGACAAGAGTCAATGCCAACATTTCTCGAGCTCTTCAATAAAATTGGAAGAATCCAATTTTCACAAACTGTTTCCTGGAGGCAAGTATTATTCTGATTCCAAACTGGGAAAAAGATTGAAATAGAAGAGGGAACTACAGATGAATTTCTATAATGAATATAGGTACAAAAATTCTCAATGCAATATTGGAAACAGAATGCAGGGAATCATTAAGAATATTATACATCATGACAGAGTGGAACTAATTCCAGAGATTCAGAGATGGTCCAACATATGCAATATCATCAATGTAATTTACCTGCTCAGTATAACCAAGAACACAACCTATATAGTCATCTCAATAAATGCAGAAAAAGCTTCTGACAGTGAAGCAGTTTTTCATGATGAAAAACTCTTCAGAGAATCAGAATAGATGCTGTATATCTCACCCCGATAAAAGTCATCTATGAGAACCCAAGAGCCAAAATCGTATTAAATGGACAAAAACCTGAGGGCTTTCATGTTAATATAAGGACCAAGACAAGGATGTCCACCGTCTCCACTTCTTTTGAAAACACTTTTGTAAACATTAGCCAGAGCTGTTAGGCAAGAGAGAGAAATAAAAGGAATAGAAAAAGTGAAATTGTCATTATTTGCAGAGGACATGATACTCTACACCAAGGGCCCAAAATCTCCAAGAAGTGTCTTGTATAATTTATCACAAAATAGCCCAACACGGCAGGGTACAAAGGCAACACCCAAATACCAGTAACATTTTTGTACACAAAAAGTGAATGTACTTAGAGAGAACTTAGGGAAATCAGACGTTTTACAATAACATAAAAAGAAGAAGTAATGAAAAGTCAACCTCACAAAGGAAGTAAAAGTCATATAGAGTGAAAATGAAGGTACTCTGAGAGAAGAGATTCAAGAGGATTTGAGAAAATAGAAACATATTCTATGCTCATGGATAGGAGGAACCAACATTGAGAAAATGACCATAGTACCAAAATTATTATGTAGATTTAATGAAATTCTGAGTAAGATAGCTGTAGTAAACCTCAGAGATTTAGCAAAACCTTTCCTCAAATTCATTTTGAGTCAGAAGAGACCCAGTATATCAAAGGCAATCCTAGGAATCAAAGAAATGGCATGAGACATCACAATCTCTGACCTGAAATTATTTTATAAAGCTAGTATGACAAACTCAGCATAGTGTAGACGTACAGATAGACCTGAGGATCAGTGGAGTAGAGGATAGATGCAGACAGAACTGCGAACATGCTCAGAGAGCATATCTTTGATAAAAGAGCAAAACATGATCAGTGTAAGAAAGATAGCCATTTTTATGTATTTAGTGCAGGGACTACACGGTCTCACTACAGAGATTGGACTCATAGTGACCTTCCTGTGTAGAGTCTCCCAAGTGTGGGATTACAGGTTCACATGACCATGCCAGGTCTCAGTTATGGCCTCAGCACGCCCTGAGGGCAGGACTGGCATGGCAGGCCTGGGAACCTACCAGTGGCCTGTATGTCTGCCTAAGCTATTTGGTCAGCCCAAAAAGGTAGATTTTTTAATAAATGGTGCTGGAAAAACTGGGTGTCTATATGTTAAAAGATAAAACTAGACCCATGCCTATCATCATACATAAAGTTATGGTCCAAACCGATAAGAGATTTCAATATTAAAACAGAAACACTAAATCTTTTGGAGGAAAATGTAGGTAGAAATTAAAATACATACATGGAGGTAGAGAGTTTATGGAGAAAAAGCAAACTATATAGGAAATACTTAAAGAATCAACAATTGAGATCTTATGGTTTTTCACATGTTTCTGAACTTCTATCAAATCTCCAACATAGTAAACGCCCCGCCCCCAAAAGTGGGAAAAATTATAGAAACTGTGCATTTGTTCTAGTTACAAAAGGCCTTCTAAGTAGAACATACAAAGAATTAAATAAAACCTACTCCCCCAAATTCAAAATCCAATGCAAAAATGGGCATCTGGTATGAATGTATTTTTCTCATTGTAACAAATTCAGATGGCAATTAAATACGACGAATTGTCAACATCATTGTTCATTTGAGAAATGCCAATTCAAGTAACACTCAGATTCAATGTCACCCTAGAGAGAGTAGCTGACATCAAGATGACAGCAAATGCTGGAGTGGGTGTGAAAACAAGGGTTCCCTACTCCATGGCTGCTGCGTGTGCAGACTGGGATGATGATGTGGAAATCTGTGTGGAGATTCATTATAATGATCTAACTGGAAATACCATTGAAGTCAGATATTTCCCTCCTGGGCAGTTTTCCAGAAGAACTGAAAACCTCACATCACGCCGATATACATGCACCCGTGTTTATAGCAATGCAATTTGTCATAGCTAAATGCTGGAAGCAATCTGATGCCATACAACTGAAAAATGGATGAACAAGAAGTTGTTCTTACACAATAAAGGCTAGTCTTTTGTCAGTAAATGGATGCCATTAGAAAACATACTGTTTAATACAATAAATCAGATCCCCATTTCTAAACATCATATTGTCTCCTTAATGTGACAATCTGAAAGCAAAATCTGGATTCTGAAGTATAGTAGATAGTGCAAAAGGGGAATGAACTTATTCAAAAAGAAAATTCACTGAGTTGAAGAGAAGAAGAGGATAGGAACTTGGGGTAAGTGATTTATCTATGCACATAAGCAGGATGGTTTGGACAATTGCACGTATCTCCTGCTCTATGGAAAGGAGCAGATAATATTTAACTTGCCTCATCTCCTTTTTGAGCTAGTTTTACTTTTTTCTTAATATCTTATAAATTACCTCTTGGAATTGTACTCTCGTATATCATAATATGAAGAACAGTTTGGAAGACAATACTGTGTATTACAGCAAATGCTGTGAAATATATATGACTTTGTTAGGGGAAATTCTGTATCAACACTAATTTTTTCTATTTTCATTTGCATTTGTATTTGCCTTAAAAATAAAAAAGTGGACATACAGTGCTGTTTCTGGCGGCGCCTATACTACAATGCAAATGCCATAGAGATGGTGTCTATGGTTACCGTAGAAGGATGACATGCATGCAACATTCTGCTTTTCAAATCAGAGCAACTGTGGAGTGAAGTGTTTCAAGCCCTAAAATAAAACACACTCCAACCCAAATTTCTGTATCCTGAAAAGCTACGTTTGTCAATTACTGGATGAGTAAATCAAATGAAGCTTCAAGGACAAAGAATGACATTCATGACCACGAGAGGAGCTCTCTAGAATGCAGTGAGAATTATGAGAGATATAGCTCAGTGATGCAGCAAGTGTCTAGCAGTTTGCTTTCCAGTAACAGAAAAGTGCCAAAATGCAATGATGATATATGACAAAGAGAACAGGAGGACCACAGTTAGAAGTAAAAACAACAGAAAGAAGTCATCAGATAGGGGAAGTAGTTAAGGCAGCAAAGAAATGTAACCAGTAGCTGGAAATAATATCACAAATATAGCCAATATAGAAGTTGTGATCGCCAATGTTAAAGTCTAGATGACGCCATCAATGGAACCAGATTTTCAGATTGCATTTAGAGGGAACATGTAACAGTGTGATTCACACAAGGAAGGCATTTTACCCGAAAACGTATTCTCAGACTGAAAGTCAAGAAAGGAAACCTGTACCCCATGGTGCAGGAACACAGGGGAAAATCGACAGGGGTACGTATTCTATTTGCGCATAATGTGAACTTGAAAAGATGATGAATCAGATGGTGCAAAGGTCACTGCATACTTGTTAAGGGAAAAGTCTAAGAAGGACACAAGAATCCCAAATTCATAGGTTCCAAAGACTAGTGTTTTTTTCCTAAAACCAATATGAAGCCCTTGAAAAACCAAAATAACACTAACACAGTCATAATGGATACGAATGGAATAAGTTATGTTGTCAGTATTTACTAACGTCATAAAATACTATTTAAAATATCTCAAAAGCCACACCAAAAGATTTTTAAATTTAAGAACTTTACAATCTTATAGCTTGATAGAAATTCAACAGGGAAAAATAAATAGCATTCATGGAGACAAAGAACAAAGCAAACACATTGAGAGAAACTGAGAAGACTTAGAGGTAAATGGACGCAGTTAGAAGCCATGCTTATAAGTGGAAAAGAAAAATCAGACTGCTATGTGAAAACATCATACTTTCTCACTAGCATAAAAACATGAAAGAGTAAATAAAATGTGAAAGGTAGAATAGATCCTGTGAAAGGGAATGAATCTGTTCATCAGAAAGGAAGAAATGGGATGAGAAGAAAGGAAAAAGGAAGGGAAAGAGACATATTTATGCATGTGCACAGAATGGTTTGGATAATCATAGTGCTGATTTCTGCTAGTTCTAGGAACAATTAATGTGCCCACTGAAAGGAACAATTCATGTTTAAATACTTGTTTTTCTTTTTAACTTCCTATGACTTTGTTTTTTACAAATTTTGGATGCTTACACCCGAGAATCTAGACAATTGATTTGAAAACAATATGATGCATTACCACAAACACTGTCAAATTTCTACTATTTTCCTTCGTGAAAATCTGTATAGGATTTCTTGTTACATAGGTCTTGCATTATCTTGGTGTTAATCATCCAGCAGAAAAGTATGATAACAAGTTATGAAAAGTAAAGCAATATTAATATGCTGAGCTGAAAGGGCTGAAGTCAGCAACTTTTGAAATTGACAGTCCGATGGACAACGCACTACTACTGTGGGCTAATGCACTATACTGAATTACTCTGCTGAATTCAGGCACCTACATTATGTAAACGGCAATGGAACACACATCTCTGAAAAAACTAAATGAAAAAGGGGCTACAAAGTAAAGACCATATTGTGTCTGGGTATACAAAATAGTTAGGATAGATATACAGCTACTTTCTTTTAATTCAATGACAAGAAAAATTTGTACTAATAGTATTTGGACAGGATAACGTGTTTGCATCTTGTACTAGGAATAGCCACTATGAAAAGAACAATATGCAATGTATTAATTATTTAAACTGTCCTGTTAATCGGTTCTGAAACTGTCTCATTGCTATTTATTTCTCAACAGAATTAATAAAAAGGAAGACAAAATTCTATATAGTTTCTTATATTTTCCTGTTTTTATGCTTTTTAAACAATAAATGTAAGGGCTTGCCTGGCAAGTACAAGGGCCTGAGCTCAATTCCTGGTTCTGAAAAAATAAATAGCCTTTCACATAGCATCCAACAGGGAGGGAATTACTCTCTTCCCATAACTGTTATACATATTGAATGCAATCTGAATCAAAAGAGTATCACCATATCCCCCAAATCTAGAAAAAGTTTCTAAAACTTTATTTGCAACCAAAAGACAACTAGAAGAACAAATAGATTTGTATTCTGGACAAAAAAAGGCAAGATAATGGTATTCTAATCCCTGACTTGAAATTATACCACAAACGCATTGTGACAAAAATATTGTACTGGAAAAAAAATTCTACTGGCAATCAATGGGTCTGAGCAAGAGACCAGACTAAGCCATGGTGAAACAACGTCGAATGCACTCAACCTCCTGATATTTCACAAAGGACTAAACATGTTTTCTGGAACTAATAAAGCCTTTTTAAAATAACAGATGATGGAAAACTGAGTTTGCACATGCTAAAAGCTGAAACAGAGCGTGTCTCTCCTCACACTGTAAGTTAAGGTGGAAATGGATCAAAGGTCTAAGCATCAAAAAGAGAAAACTGTGCCTACTGAGAGACAGAACAGGTATGAATTTTGAAGACCAGAGTCACATTGCCATAATACAGGAATTAGCAATTGTGATTTTGGTGTATTCAAACATTTTTGCACAGCAAAATTTTTAACAATGGGGTAAAAAAGGACACTGAGAAAGGCAGGTATTTTGACTAGTTGTTCCTGAAACAAAAGAACAATGTCGGAAATATATAAAGAAAGTGTTTCTGCCTACATCTATACATTATCTGAGCAACAACATATTTAACAATGAAAATACATAATGTAACAACCATTGTTAGATTTTTATTCTTGTTTCAAAAACTCTACCATTTGCACTGTCATTTGTTACTCTGTTCTTGTCTTTATTCTGTTATTTTTAAGTTTTAAAAATTAAAAAATATACATAAAAAATTGAAAACAATCAGACCCTCCAAGTTTAAAGATCCATAATCCAAAAGTGGACATCTGAGATCAATACACATTTTTAAGAGCAAAAAGAATAGTGGTAAGGTGCTGGGCAGCCTGCGGGAGTCTGGTGAGCTCTGATGCTCAGCCCATGGTGCAGGAAGCATGTGCTGGTACCGGTCCTACCTTTTAAGAACTTAGGAACACTCTGAGTGGCCTGCAGAGTGCTCGTTCTAATTATTCATGCACATTTCTGGTAACAAGTACAACTCACAGAAAGACAGCACTATGCATTAGAACAAGTACTGTAAAATTCACATTACTTTGTTAAGATGAATCTACATCACTTGTAATTTTTTCTGTTTCAATGTTATTTTGTACCCTCTCTAAAAAGTAAAAACAATTTTAAAGACTAATGGAAAATATATTCATGAAAATAAAAATTTCAACCTGACTTAGCATTTCAGAGATGTGAATTGAAACAATGCTGAGATCCTATCTTACTCCAGAAAAAATGACTGTCATCGAGAAGTGCACCAATAACAAATACTTAAAGAACCATTAGGAAAAAGGAACACTTCCCTAATGTTAGTGGGAAGTAACTCAGTTACATTTCTCTCGTTGGTGGGACAAAATATCTGACACCCAAGACTAAAGCTGGAAAGGTTTATTTAGCTCACCGTTTGTGGAGATTTCAGTCCATACCTAGCTGACTCCAAGGCCGAGTGCCACATGGCAGAGGGCAGCAATTCGTGGTGGCAGAAAGGAGAAAACCAGCAAAAGCAAAAGCAGGAGCAGTGGCAGCAGCAGCAGAAGCACACGCAAGCCTCTTTCCTTGTGTTGCCTTGAGGCTATCAGTGGGTGTAGCACTCACACCCATAATCCCAGCCCTGGATCATGAATTAATCACAAAGTCTAGAAGCGCACTCCAAAGACTGTATGAGGTTTTTGGGGAACAACAAGACATAAACCATCACAGGAGGGTGCACTCTGGCACCATAAAATCAGTGTAGAGATTCCTCAACAAACTAGGATGAGGGCTTCATTATGACCACCTATTTTCTGAGTGTATGCACACCCATGTTTATAGCAGCAAAGATTTTAACAGCTGAATCTTACAAACAACCCAAATGCCCATCAACTGAGGAATGGACGTGTAGAATGTCATGTCTTTGCATATCTACATACATGTGCGGATGCTCAATAGAGCCATAAATACGGATAAATTTGAGACAAAGTAAATAATATATAATGATGAATTCTGTTAGAGAGATTAGAACACTGGGAAAAATGATATTGAATATAAAGTACTTTCACACTAAATAAATATTGATGAAGGCATTGGAAATTAAGAGGAGAGTATAAACAACCATAAAATATGACAGATGCAACATTTTACAAAAAATAAAATGAACCTTCAAAATATTAGGAATAAATTGAAAGGAAAATGACTAAAGGGACGTCAGGCACGATCTGTAAAAGATTCAACTGAAAGCAGTAACTCATTGTGATAAGTATAACTGTATTATAGTAGAAGAATAGAAATAATAAGAATAATAAGAAAGAATTAATGCTGTAAATAAAGACAAAAAGAACTTACATGAACATCAACAGAGAAAGACTAGACAGCTGAAACTGAAACAGGAAAGTTCAGGGAAGCGAAGACTAAGAAATGAGAGGGGTGGTGACATCCTGCTGCCTCCCTCTGACTCACAGGCTGGGTGTGGGGATCCTCACACAGCGCAGCTGGCTTCCCTGGGTCAGGGAGTGGCAGGCAAAGGCTGCATGTGAGCAGCAGTGACTATCAGGGCGGGGGTGACAAGAGGTGTCCCCCAGTGGGCATCAATCTTTTACCTGTCGTCTCAGTGACCTTGTTTACTGCTTCAATTTGATGCACCCAGAGGAGAAACAAATCACCCCCAGAAGCTAACCGACTCTCCTGATGAATGTGCCGAGTTCCAAGTCTTGTTTGAAGACACACATTTCTCCATGTGCAGTTGCGTGAGAATGCGAACTTTGTGATCCCGAATATGAAGTGGGACCCCAGGGAACACCTTGGAGCTGCCTTTCCACTGGAGATGAGTGTGCCTCCTGAACTCATGCTGAGTTTTAGGGACATTTTTCTTCCACAAACTCTGATAACATGGAACACAGTACAGACATATAGCATATTTGTTATTCATTCAGTTTGCTGTAGAAACAAGTTCTTATTTCAGAATTCCTCAACACAACATGGAGACTGAAATTGCTGCAAAATATGCTCATCTATGTTTCCCAAAAAATGAGGTGACAGAATATTGCCATCAACTCTGAACACTTAAAAATATTCTTTTCTAACTTTAAGTTATTCTGTTCTATCCCTTAGGATCAAACCTTCGTGAATAATTCACGTATAACTCTCCTTTGTAAATCCTGTTCAGATTTTTTTTCCATTTATTTTTATTTTATTAAAATAAAAATGTCAATCAGACAGGTTCAAGACACCTTAACCATACAGAGTCGATGAATTAATACATTGCAAACTGTTTTCATAACGTTTTGGTATTGTACAAGGTGCATACATGAAATTATATTTACAGGTTTTTTATAGCTGAATTATATCAAAGATTCAATAATTACCTAGTGGATGACCATAGCACTAAAAGCCGACATAATATCCTGTCCAACCACCATTAGTGCAGATCTTGCCTCTCATATAATTATGTAGAAGCACAGCGGTATCTATCCCAACTGTACTGTCTATACACACACATCCTGATTTTTT
>PVKA01032274.1:0-25463 GCA_004027165.1 Ctenomys sociabilis
ATAGTACAAGATGCAGAGATGATATCTTGTCTAAATACTACTAATACAAATCTTTTCATTAAAATAGGAAAAAGTAGCTACATCTATCCTAATATATATATATTTATATATATATATTTATATATATATAAAGATCTGCAAATGGCTGTACATGATTTCAGGGTAAATCCTGAGAGGATTTTACTGACCTTATCAGATACAAAAGTTACACATTTATATATATATGTATATTTATATTCAATATATATATTCAATGAAAAACTTCCCTTCATTTATATTCACCTTTTTTTTTAAGTTTCATCAGAGATAGGTATTCCATTACCATTCAAATATTGTAGGTGTGTGAATTCAGCAAAATAATCCAATCTTGTTCAGGAGACCATAATAGTAGAGAGAACTGAGGCCTTCTGGGTAAGTCCAACAGTAGTTTCATTTACAGCTTAACTACTGACGAATTATAGTAACTGTTGATTTGCTACCTTCAACCACAGAAGCAAACTCTCAAATTATATAATAAAATAATACATATGCCATATACTTGTATGCTGTGATTTCCACTTAGTGGGATGAGTTTTAACCTTTTTGTGGGAGTTAGGGGATTAAGATGGGTAGGGAACAGGATAAAGTGATGAATGAGTTAGTTCAATGATAGTAGGGTCAAAGCTGGAGGTCACAGGATGTGTACTTGAGTTTTGGGAAACTGGAGGACTCTGGAAAGAAAGAATGAAGTAGAATGTGATGGAGTAGTCAGAAAGAGACGAAACAATGTTTACTCACTTGAAGATTTAAATTCAAAACTTAGTTGAGGAAAGCATAACAGGATCAACAGAAGAAAAGAAAAGATATGTAAGAAACCTAAACTATGAAAAAAGAGAAGGGAAACAGAAATGAAATGAAGGAAAGAAAAAAAGAAGACCTAGGAAAGAAAGGAGGAAAAAAAATTTCAAACTAAAAATAAGCACAAAATATGACAACTTCCAACCAGATGGGAAAGGGATATCCAATTTGACAATTAAGGGAGAATAAAAGTGGTAAAATACCTCTAGGATTTATAGTTTTGTGATAGTGTCTATGTCAGGTGCGAAAAATGTTCTTTCTCCAGCCAAGTTTGCATGGGAATCATGCTGGATATGGAGCTGATCCTGGGCTCTGGATGTTGGGTCTGGGACTGGTCTTCTGTTGGTGGAATCCTCTAGATCCCAGATGCAGGTTCCTTGTTTCTGCCTCAAATACTTCCATGCTGTTGGTTTTGCTGATTATTCTTCACTCTTGGCACCACTGTCCTGGGTGTTGTAGATTCTGGTCAATCTATCTGACAAAGGCATATGTGCACCGACAGCCTGTTCTATCCTGGTAGTAATTTTTATTATTTTTTCACCACATCAGTTGAGGATTTCTTTTTTCTTTTTGGCTGGCTCAGGGCATTAAGGGCAGGTTTGGTAAGGCATAGGGAGCTGGGGATAGAACCATGGTCCCTTGCACACGACTGGGTTTGCCCCAGCAGGCACTTAAACAACTGAGCTAACCTGCAAGCACCCTATTACATTGGTTAAGTTGACTCCAAGATGTTTATTTTTTGAAGCTATTATGAATGAAATTCTTTCCCTGATTGTTTTTTTAATTCTTTCCATATTAGTATATGGGAGTGCTATTGATGTTTTCTGTTTTGATTTTGTATCTTGTCTGGCAATCTCTTTAATAAGTGTTCTGCTTTCACAACTTGAGCATCTCCCAAATGCCTTACGTCCTAATATCATCTTGAGGGGTCAGGATTTCAACCTACAAGTTTGTAGTCCAACATGAACCATGTATCTAAAAGTGTACTTTGACTCTGTACAATTGTCTAACATGTTTTACATGTTATTTGGCCAATTAGTCTTGTTTCAATTTGTGTTTATGATACTTAAAGTCATAAATAAATCAATCTGATGCTAGGAATATAGAAGCAGAGTGGAAAGAAGGGAAAGAAGAATTGAAATGTGTTATATACATGTGTCAGTTCCTTACAGTGAATGCAATCATTTTGTACTGCAAACATGTACTAATAAAAGTAAAAAAAAAATGGAGATATAAAATTTTGCTCACTGTGTAGTAGCAATTAATGAGGGTTTTTTTTGATACTTGAGATTGATCTCAGGGGTTCTTTACCAATGAATTTTATCCTAAGCTATTTTTATTTTGAGAGAGCCTCAGTAAGTTGCCCAGGCAAACCTTGAGTTCATGATCTTCCTGCTCCAGCTTCTCAAGTAGCAAGGATCACTAAGATTCATACCATAGACACTAATGAGAGTTTTAAGGAAAGTTTTCCCATTTAAAATTAGCAATAATAGCAACTCTCTAAAAAACATTGGGTGAAAGGGAGTGTATAAAGCAAATTTGCAGAGTTTCTAAAGACTAATATAATGAAAACCATATGCATCAGAATTTATAATAGATATCTAAAATAGTGATCTCAGGAAAAATTCATGATCTGAAATACTTAAATTATTCCAGAAAAATTACATAGTAAATCTCAACAAAACAGAAGGAGGGAAATAATAAAAGGAGAAATTAGTGTGGCAGAAGAAAGTAAAAATATAGAACTAGTAAAGAATAAAATGCTGGATCATTGGGAATAAAGAAAAACCAAATGATCAATAGCTAACCCAGCCAACAAAAAAAGAGAAAATCAAAAAATAAGAAAAAAAAGAGAAGGAAGTATTCATTATGAAAAGGAAAAATAGATCATAAGTGGATTATTTTGCAAAACTGTATATAAGTATATGTGAAAATGGTCTCATTGATTATGTTGTAGAAACATGTAATGTACTAAAACAAACACCACTCGAAATAGTATGCTTAAGCATTCCTCCATGGCAGAAAAAAGATAGAGAAATTTATTGACAAATTATTCCACATAGAAACAACAGGTTTTGATTGTTTACAGGTGCAAATCTGCGAAGTTCACATAATTTCATTGATTCATAAATTGTACCACATGTTTTTTCAGTGTATGGAAAGTGGAGAATAATTTCCAAATTCTTTGTAAGAAATGAAGGTAATGATACCTACACCTAATGATTCATCATGGTAATAAAAATAAATTTTATTATAAGGAGCCATTTTTATAAATATACATGCAGAAATTAAATAAATCACGGTCAGAAACATGATAACACATTATAAAATCAATACTAAATTCTGGGAATGTAAGATATTTATTTATTTATTCATTTATGTATTTGTGTTGGGGATGGACTACAGGGTCTCATGCATACTAAACAAGTTTTATAACACTGGTTTTCATTTTTTTTTGGTACCAGGCAAGTATTTATTCTACTGAGCTATCTCCCTGGCCCCAAGTTTTCTAACGCTGAGCTACATCTCCAGCTCCTGCAAGGAATTTAGGTAAGAAGACATTAATTAATATAATTCACCTTGCCACTAAATTTAAGAAAAATATTACTACCTATATAAAAAGACATTCTATAGTAACAAACACCCATTCCTAAAAAAAATAGACTCAATGAAATAAGAATTGAGTTATTTCTTTATCCAACACACACACACACACACACACACACACACACACACACACACACACACATATGATTTATATATATGTGTGTATGGCTGTCTTAGACCTAGCATCTTTTAAAGTTGAGGAACATGGATGGTATTTCTGTTAAGGTTTGGCATAAAATAAAGATGGCATTTTTTCATTAGATTTAATGCTACATTAAAAATGTTATTCAATGCAATTAAAGTATAAGAATTTGCCAGGAAAAACTATCTGTATGTGCAGATAAATGATAATTAAATTTGAAAATCCATGATAATTTGTGATTCTGCTGATTGGAATTAGATAAATAATTCAGTATAATAGATTACATATTAATGTATAAAATCAATAGTTTTAATATATGCAAAAATTAACCAACTATGAGATAAAATTGAAAGATCAAAAGGGCCAGCCAGATAGTTCTGATGATTAAAGTGCCTGCTAGGCAGTTGTAGGGACTGGGGTTCAATCCCTGGCCTGCCATGCCAGTCCTGCCACCAAGGCATGCTAAAACAGTGATTGAGGCTGGGCATGGTGTCCCATGCCTGTAATCCCAGTGCTTGAGAAGCTGAAAACAGGAGGATCACTACAAGTTCAAAGTGTGCAGTGAGAACCTGTAGATTCTGAACTAAATACTTAAAAAATAAAAAAGTAAGATCAATATCAGTTATAATTGAATTAAAAATATGAAACAAAAGTTTATGAAATTTATAAAACAAAAATTTAAAAATTCTCCTGAAAGGCATTAATGTAGATGTGCACCATTAGTAGATGTTTTTGGAGAGGAACCACTAGCCATTTTACAGATGTCAGTTCTGCTTAAGTTAGCATATAAATTTAACTCAGAAGACAAATGTTAATAAATCTCTTGTTTTGTTTTCTGGAGCCAGGCAAATTGTTTCCAAAGTCAGGCAGACAATTAAACATATACCGAGAGCTGCAAAACCTTCAGTTCTCTGGAAGAGACAATGGAAAAAGAATGATCCCACAAAATATTAAAACAGAGTATCGAGGGCTAATACAATAGAATGGGAGCACATTAATAGAGAGACCAGAAAAATAGAATAAAAAAATCTAATCATAGACTCAAATATGTAGGAGAGTTCATTATTTAGTAATTATGGATTTTTACATAGGTGGGAGGAAAGACAAACTTTTAAATGAATAATGTTGGGAGAGCTGGACAGTCATCTAGACTGTCATCTAGAAAAAGGAAAACTGGATCCTTGCCTTACATGAGTATCATAGCAAGCTTGAAAAGGCTAAAAAATGTAAATATAAAAATACAAACTAAACTGACTATACAAGCATTAGTAGAAAATATGGAAAGATAGATGATTTTTTTGTGAACTGAACATAGGATTTCCTAAATGTGACTCAATTTCACATGCAAAAAACATTGGATTGATACATTCTAGTACATAAAGTTTGAAGGAATCATATGACAAAAACCAAAATCAAGTCAATGGAAACCCAATGCAAGAAAATATTTGCAATATATATCAGAGATCAATGGCTTTGTTCCTAAAATATAAAACATTTTTAAAATTAAGAAATAGAACAAGACCATGAAAATTTCCAAAAAGTATTTAAGAAAGTAATCCTTAAATGGATGGAAATATGCTCAGCTACACTCATAGGAATAGTTACACAGGATAAAATTACACTTTTACCCTTGATCAAATTGGAAAAAAGAGCCAGCCAAATAGCTCAGCAGATTAAAGCAACTTCAAGCAGGGGCTGGGGATTCAATCTCTGGGCCTGCTGTGCCAGCCCCACCCCCAAGCTGAGTCAGCAATTGTGACTGGGTGTAGTGGCGCACCCCTATAATCCCAGCTCTTGGAAAGCTGTAAACAGGCAGATCACTGTGAGTCCGATCTTGTAGTGAGACCGTGAACACCTTCTAGACTCTTCCCTAAAAATACAAACAAAACAAAACAAAGCAGAAAACAAATTGGAAAAAAATACAAATTTAATAATACATTTCACATATGGGGAAATTGGTTGTATTATTTTACTAAGGTCACCATAACAAAATACTACAAATTGGGTGGTTAAAATCACAGATATTTTATTCTCACAGTCTTGGAGCTTAAAAGTCCAAGATTAACTCCGCCACCTCTCCACTAGCCCTATCTCTGAGTACAGTCACACTCTGAAATATACGAGATTAGGACTTCAACACATGAACTTTAAGGACACTCAGTTCCATTCATAACACAATGTCACAGTTATTCTTTTTATTGCTGAAATACAATACCTGATGCCTAAAATTAAAAAAGAAAAAGTTTATGTCAAATTAAAGTTTTTAGAGATTTCTGTCCATAGTTAGAAAACTCCAAGGCCTCTGCATGTTAGAGGGGCGTCACAGATGAGAAACAGTCCATGGAAGGGTAGGCAGGAAGCAGAGAGCAGTAAGGAGTGCACAGTAAGTGGCAGGCAGCAGGTAACACAGGCTGACTTCTTTCTCTTTGTATTTTATCCAGGCTCTGAGTTCATTTGTTGATTCTATCCACTCACAGCATAAGGCTTCTATTAAGCAAATGCAGAGCTGTGTCCCACCAATTTAGTTATCACAGACCTTTAATTCTTATCCATACAACCTTAATCCACATTAACACACCTAGATCCAGCTATCTCCAAAAAGCCCCACCCATGGGTACATGAGATGTTGGAGTATATCTAAATACAAGCCATAACACACAGGAGCATATATTGCTTTTTTGAAGGAAAAATGGCCATATTTACAAATCTATTTGTACCTTCGTTTTCTGTTTTAGTCACCTTCCCATCCCTGGGACAAAATACCCAACATGTGAAATTTAAATGATTTTTACAGGTTTTAGTCTATAGTTGACTAGTTCCAAAGAAGAAAAGGAATGGTGGAAGGACCTAGGTAGGGGACAGATTCTCATCCCATGATAGCCAGGAGGCAGAGTGGGAATGAAGGAGAGCCTGAGAGCCTGAGGAAGGGGGAGAGAGACAGAGAGAGAGAGAGAGAGAGAGAGAGAGACAGACAGACAGACAGACAGACAGACAGACAGAGACAGAGAGAGAAAGAGACCCCCTTCTGGGTCATGCCCTTAGTGAACCACCTGTTTAGACCAGGCCCCATTTCTCATTGCACGTTCAGCTGCTGAACTCAGCGATGAATGGATCCTCTGATGCGTACAATGCTCCCATGATCCAGTTGTCTTCCGTACAGCAGGTTTGGGGGGAACATTTTAGACTTCAATCATAGTGTCTTCTGACCTAGAAATCAATTCTCAAGATTTTATTCTGAACCTAAATTTTAAAAACATACAAAAGAAAGCATGTAATAAGATAATCCATCAAACCATGGTTTGTAGGAATGAAATAATAAAAATGGCTTCTACACAGATTAAAGTAACTGTTCAGCTAAATAAAAGACTAGGAAGGTCTCTATTAATTGCTTAGTGTTATTTCCAGGATATGAAAAATATAAGTACAAAAATTTACGTGCAATAGACTACTTTTTCATGTAAGAAAAGTCAGGGAGATAAGAAGATAAAACACAGTTATTTTTGAAAAGAGAAATATAGGAAGAATAAACTAGAAGCTAATGAGGCAGTTGCCTGCATAAGTAAAGGTGAGGTAGGAATGAGAAAAAGGTAGATGGGTTGAGTAAGAAGTGAAAGTTCTTAGAATATGACTTAGGGGCCGGGGAGATGGCTCAGTAGAATATGCGCTCACCTGGCAAACTCAAGTGCCTGAGTTCAATCCTTGGTTCTGAAAAAAAAAAATCTAGTCAATAGAATATGACTTGAATATAGTTTTGACTTTTAAACTATGTTTAAGTGATATATATATATATATATATATATATATATATATATATATATATATATATATGATTTTAAACATTTATTTATTTAATTTGGTATAGGGCCTCAGCTGGGAATGCAGCTCAGAATCATAGCAATCCTCCTGTCTCAGCTTCCCCAGTGCTGGGATTGCAGGTGTGCAACACCAAGCCTGGTTTTGATGGTCAGCTCAGCGCTTCCTGGGCCAGTAGAGCTCATGGTACCAAGGATAGAACGCAGGTCCTTGCACTTGCCAGGCAGGCAGTCAGACCATGGCGCCATCTCCCCAAGACATTAAACAAAAAAAAATAGCACAAAATGCCTTGATCTCTAATTGGAGCATAAATAATGATCATAATAATGATAAGAAAATATTAGTCATAATAATAATGATAATTATAGTAGTAAAACATTAGAAATGATGCAAGGTTTCACTAAACAAAGTAATAGATATTCAATAATCTATTGCTATTTTGTATTCTTAAAACAAAATCCCCACTTTAAAAAAAACACATGAGTTGTATTGTACAACCAGTTGATAACAGAGCACACTGTGCATGCTTGGTGGGAGATAGTCTGAGGCATGAATGAACTCCAAAGCAAACATTGTTGGCTGTGTTACTGGTGTAGTAATTAACACAATAGTTAGTGCAACTTGCACAATAGAGACATGAGTCCATTCTGGCTGATTTTTGCCACCTTGAAAACAAGAAGCCATGAATTCAGAATGAGAGAGTGTGAAGAGTCCTCTTCACTGGATTTGTAGGTGTCAAAACTCATTTTGAAGACAAATATCTTAGTTCTGCTCAAGGAAACAAATCTAAGGTATGAGGGAATAAAAATATAGATAGGAATATTTAGGAGGAAATTTTCCTTGCTTTAGAAAACAAGAAAGTGTTCAGTAACTAAGGGGGACATACAAACTATGATAAATATACAGAAAATGTTTAAATTTTTAAAAGGTTATTACAGGGCCAGGTGGGGATGGCTCAGTGTAATAAGTGCTTCCCTGGCAAATGCAAGGGTTTGAGTTCAATGTCTGGTTCTGCCAAAAATAAACAAACAAAAAACCAAATAAATAAAGATTATTACAATAAAAGATACATTGCCATTAGTCTCCCTCAAGACAATCCCCTTTGCTTTAAACACAAGTGTTCCATCAACCTTACCACTTTCCAAGGCAGTTCTGGACGTCTTCCAAGGCAGTTGCTCAGCCCTGGCTACCTCGATGCTGAATCTATTACAAATGCTTCCCTCTGTGAGCATCATTCTTCCTGGCCATTTGACCTTGGGGAAGAGCAGGAAGT
Source organism: Ctenomys sociabilis (assembly GCA_004027165.1). Lineage (NCBI taxonomy): Eukaryota > Metazoa > Chordata > Mammalia > Rodentia > Ctenomyidae > Ctenomys > Ctenomys sociabilis. Next base: position 8,673 of record PVKA01032274.1, read on the forward strand.
TGGGTGAGGACACACTACGATTTGCCTCTGGGCCTGCCTTGCTGTTATACACCAACCGGCAGCCTCAGTTCACTTTATCTTTGAGTCACACTTCATAAAGACATGATAGCAGGTTTTCAGTATGGCTTCAGAAAGTGGCAATAATGATGGGACGAATGTGTTAAAAGCGAGGTGGAGTTTATTGGGGGGGATTGATGACAGCATGTCTTTTTTAAAAATTTGAGCATTCTCTGTATATTTTTATCTCACTGCATATCAAAAATCCCACAAGATCTAGCTTGAAGAAAATTTTACTTGTCGAATTAGGGACAAATTGAACATCTGAAAGAATAATGATCATTATGCTCTTAGTACATTAGATTTAAAAAAAATGTCATTTAAAATATCAAATGAGCAAAGAAAACAAATTCAACTGGGAGGACAAGAGTTATTTATAGAATATTGACAGAACATGGAATGATAAAAAATAATCATTTTGCCAGTACTAATTCATATAGGCAAGTATCACAAAAAAAATACTAAAATTAGGTGAAACTGGCCAGGATACATGATATATGCATAGTTCTATAGTTTAACCTCACAAGTCATTTGGTAATTACAAGAGAAAAATGTAACTCTACACTGGAAAATTTTGTTTGACTTAATCTCAAGCAGTAATCAGTAGCTTTGTCCTCTGGATAGTCTGGTATTAGCTGCCTCTTCATGTGATACGTTGAGAAAGCTGTGAAAAAACTCATCAAAACAAATATGGAAAAGTAATACAGTCTTTATGGAAAATAGTATGGGATTTTCTAAAAAATTAGAAATAGAACTATCATATGATCCAACAATCCCATTAATGTCCAAAGGAAATGAAATCACTATGTCAGAGACATCTCCATCTCCATGTTCACTTCAGCATTATTGATAATGGCCAAGCAATGAAAACAATCTTAATGTCCATCAACAGATAAATGGTTAAAAATATGGTTGATGCACAACACAAAGTATTGCTTGCCCATATAAGGAAGGAAATCTTGTCATGTGAAATAGTATAGATGAATCTGGAGGACATTATATTTAGTGAAATAAACCAAGCACATAAACAGAAATATTGCATGATTACTTTTATTTGTAGAATCTTAAAATATTGTGCGTCCAAAACTAGAAAGTAGAGTGAGTGGTGGTTGTCAGAGTTTGAAGGAGGTTTGAGGTTGTTACTCAAAGCATACAAAATTTTGATTAGATAGGCACAATCAGTTCAGGAGGTCTGTGGTACAATATGGTGACTATAGTGAATAACAATGTGTTGTATTCTCAAAATTGCTGAAAGTAGATTGTAATTGTTCTTACCACAGAACACAATATATTTATGTGTATATTAATGTATACATTAATCAGTTTGCTATAGCTTTTCCATGATGTGTCCATATTTTAAGATGTGTTATATATATGATAAGTATATATATATACAATAACCATGTGCAGTATTTGTCAGTGAAAACAAATATGAGAAAACAATCACTAAAATCCAAATTTGTGCAGCTAGCTATAGAAGAATGGGTTGATTATTACAAAATACTCTAAATATAGACAAAAGCGGGGAAATTGTGACAAGTGACTGTGATTTATGAAATTGAATTTGCTGTTTGATTTCAAAATAACCAGAAAGAACATGGTTGTGATACTTGAAAAAATTCGGATATTAATGGTATTACGGCATCATTGTTACATTTCTTAGGTGATAATGATATTCTGGCTAGGAAGCAAAACGTTGTTGTTCTTTGGAGAAAAATTGTGAAATATTTAGAAATGATGTGTTATGTGTCTACAACTTTCATCTCAAAGGTTCAAATGAAATATTCTTCTAAACACACAAAGAGAAAATGTTAAAAATAGAGTTAATTCAGAGGCATAAAGAGTTAACTTAAAAAAAAACAAAACAAAACATATGGGGATGGCCCATGCCTATAAAGGTAGCAATTGACAAATTCTCACAACTGTCTTTCTGTATTTATAAATGTCTATATTTCATTGTGTAGATTTTAGTCCAAATAAACACACCCTATGAGGGCTGTTTATGAAAGTGAAGCATAACAATGAATCAGTGAAACAATCAATTGGCACAATTTCTTGAGAGATCTATTTCTTTGAAAAAAATTGAAGATTTATATACTAATAATGAAAACTTTGGAACTAATGAAAGCTCTCAGGACTGTTGTCATTTCGCAATATTTTTAGAGTCAGTCTTTTGTTTAAAACTGTTTTGTTCACTTATTTATCTACTTAGTCATCCCTTGTGTGTGTGTGTTGTTCATCTATGTCTGCTCAAAAATGTTGCCTGACACCGAAGATGAAAATATATGACAGTTTCTGCTTTAAGTTCTGCTGGGGCAGATATGATAGAACATCAATTAAATGCAGTGCTGTGGGAGCCCAGAGGAGAACAAGTAACCTTAGCCTGGGGCATTTCAGTGAGCTTTGGAGAGAACCTGCTGTAGCACCCTATCATTTTCCCTCATGCCACTTAGTCACAGTTATGGCTATGGAGTGATTTAAGGGATTATTGAGTTAACATTCACTTAACTGAGTAGGGACTGAATACTGGGAGCAGAGACTGGATCTGTTTTGTTCGTCATTGTGTAGCCAACATAGTGCTTAGCACATTTGTATTCTCAGTGATGATGTGTTGAGTAAGTGAATTGTTAACAGAACTGAAAGATGAATATTTCATCAGATCAGTAAGAAACACTGGTGTTTAAATACTCAAAGGCAGTGACGTGGATAAAAAACACAAAGGCATAGAAAATTAAATATGGGGCTGGGGAGATAATTCAGCAGTCTAAGGGGCTGCTTAGTAAGTACAAGGACCTGGGTTCGGTCCCCACTACTGCATGCCCTGCTGGCCCTGGAAGCCTGGGCACACTGTGCTGGCCACCAAAACCAGGTACTGTGTAGTGAGACCCTGTACCAATTAATTAATTAATTAATTAATTAATTAAAAATGATTAGAGAAAGGGGCATTGTGCGCATGGTTATGAAAGTCAATGAGGAGTTAGAAAGAGGAACTGAACTCTGCTTTCAGCGGCTTTGATGCTGTCCTGAAATGCCTAGCATGTATTATGGGAGTAGTGGGAAATTAAGGAAATATTTGTGTAGAGGAGCAACATGATCCATTTGATTCCTACAAAGATGATGCAATGTAGAAGGCCTTGCAAGGAAGAAATGGGAACTAGAAAGGACTTATAGAAGTGTGAACTTCAGATGTAGAAGAATTAAAAATCATATTCTTAAGTATCTCTGAAGTATAAGGAGGACTTGAAGCCCATTTGAACAATGAGAGTGAATGCAAAGATAATACTCAAGGTCTAATTTGTGTAATGGATGAATAATGATGTCTTTCCCTAAAATAAATAAAAATTGTTTCCATCATTTTCATATCACACATTCCTGGGAATTCATTAATTACATCATAGTAAGACTATTAAGGAATCTATTTGAAGACATAAGTACTATGTTGAGTGAGTAGTCCGAGTTAGGAAAGTGATATCTGAGACTACTGGGGGAGATGAATTTTTCCCAGCAGACTAGAAATGGGGTTGTAGTGTGTGACATTAGAAAATACCAATGTTCCTCGTGAATCCTAATTTCAAATATTCATCCTCCACTGAGGCTCACTTGAGAGCACCAAATCTTTGAAGAATAAGCCTCCTTTATCAGTTGGAAACACCCAGTTATCAACCAAATCCCCACCAAGAAACAGAATTCAATGGGATGGTTTGTGCTTTCAGGAAAGAACAGTTTCCTGAGGTGTCAATAGAATTGAAAGCACAAAAAAAAAAAAAAAAAAAAAAAAAAATGGAGATTTTCACCAGATATCAACCGGAGGAAGTCATTACCACTTCTAGGCTCATGGGTGAAGAATAGACACACCATGTTGCTAGAGTCCAGTGAGGACTGAAGCTATGGAGAAGAGACTACTTAGTGAAATGTTTAGACAGAGTAGAATATGCATGCTTCTGGAGAGGTCAACACAAAAAGTAACAGAGAAGAAATACTTCAAGGTCCCTGGCTCTCACACTTAAAAAGCTGGAGATATAATTCATACTACATTAAATTTCACATAACATAAAAATCACCGTTTTACAATATACAATTCAGTGGCTTTTAGTCTACTTGTAATACTGTGCAACCACCACTATTACCCCATTCCAGAGCATTTGCATCATCCCAAAAGTTAGCTTGTGAGTGTTTTGGAAGACTTGCTAAAGAGTTTGGAATGTATTCTGTAGACTGGGAATGTCAAAGAGGTTAGTGAAAAGGAGCAATGAGATCAAATAGGCTTTTTAAAAGATGGCAGAAACACAGAGAATAAGTTGGACAAACAACTGCATGCATTTTAACAGTCACTGCTCATTGTTCTGGTCACGAAGCCACTGTAAACTACTACTTTTTCTCTATCGACTTGCCTATTCTTGTTATTTCATCAAATAGATCATGCACTTTCAATTGGCACTGTTTTCAAATTCATTCATGCTATAGTATGTGTCAGTACTTCATTCCTTTTGAGGATAAATACATTTATTTCACTGTACAGATACACTGCAATACCTGTCACCGGTTGATCAATGGTTATTTGCATTATTTCTACTTATTTCTTGCTTGCATAGCCTTCAGGTCATTCGGGGTCTTCATATGTCTTCTCTGAGTATACACAGCCCATGCAGAGGTTAGGTCTTCTAGTATTACAGGAACACTAGAGCTTTTCTAAGTACCACTGGATACCTTACTACCTAGTGTTTTCTTTTCTTTCTTTTTTTTTTTTTAATTTTGTGCTTGATACAGGATTTGCTGCATAGCTTGGATTCATAGCAATCTTCCTGTTTCAGCCTCTCCAGCATTGAGATTACAGGTGTGTGCGGCATGCTGGGATTACAGGCCTGTGCCACCAAGGTTTTGGTGGCCAGCTCAGTGGGCCTGGCGGTGGTGCCAGCAGGGCAATTGGTGCCTGGGATTGAATTCAGGTTCTTGCCCTTGACAGGTGGGGATTTAAGCCACTGAGCTATCTCCCAGCCTACCTAGAGCTTTCTTTTAAGCAATTTTTCATCAATTATTATACATTACTTCAAGCGCTGTTTACATTAGAGCACTTGCAGACAAAATGTTTTGGCAAATGTCCCTATCATCAGAATTTTAATACTGTCTAAGATATGAGACTGATAGAACTTTGGTGTATTCTGTAAAACTGTCAAACTCCAGAAAACAGTCACAAATGTACCACTTCTCTAAGCCCTGTAAGCTACTTGTGCTGCTAGATGAATTTCATTGCATCTTCTCTTTATCTTGATGAGGTGGGGACGCATGACAACATCTATTATTTAGGCGATGAGGATGACCAGTCATTATTTAGTTTGTGACTGGTGCAATGTTTCTGAATGGGGATTCTATCACTCTTTATTTGCCACAAAAGGGCTATACAATGACCTGCTTAATGAGGACTGGTAATGTTACCTATTGGTCATGACGTCCAGAACTCCCATAGGTCTCCATATGATCCACCAAATTAATTCTTCTCCTGCTATGTGCATTACTGTGAGAAGTCTCATCAGGCGACAGGGCTATAGGTATAGCGGTAGGTGAGGACAAAGTTACTGCCTTCAGAAAGGTAATAGGTTAGCGAGGCAAGCACAAATAAGATAGCAAACTTCAATTCGTCCTTAGGTAGAAATTCTCATTTCTTCTGCTCTCTCTTTCTGTCTACTAGCTCCCATTTTCAAGTAGCATTCCGAATTCCTGGAATACCAACAATCAATGGCCCAATTGAATTTACTTTCCCAGCATACCATATTCCAATTTATTTTTGCCATTCCTCCCAGCTCTTACAAGTTTGTTCCTAACACAGATGAAAGCTAACCTATGCACTGCTAGATACTAGGATGGTGACAACGTGAACATATTTATGTTCTTCTTTCTAGATAATATATTGTACTTTCAGTGTAACTTTCAGTCTTTTACTCAGAGGAGCAACCAAAGAAAAGCTCAGGGAAAAAAGGAAGGTTTTTGAGCTATGTATGTTATGGTTACCTTTTCTGTACATCTACTCTATTAGTTTTCCACTAAGCAGTTTCGACACATAATGTGTTAAGTTTTCATGAGAACCTTAGAAACAATGTATTCTTTCTCATAGTTTACAGAAGACAAATTTTATTCATGTAAATGAGGGGCTATGGGTAGTAAAAGTAAAACCTGTGATTTGAAGCAATGGTACTTGATTTCAAATTCCTCCTATTAGAGCTCCCTTGTTGGGAGTCTATTCAAGGTGAAGGATTCAGGCTTGGAGAGTGTTCCTTGAGGAGCCAGGAGGAATGTGAGCTCCAGGAGCAACACTCATGGGAGCTATGATTTTAATGAAATTCCAGGTTGGGAAGATGGTAGGCATGAGTAATCTTAAGCCTTGGCTTGTGCTGCAGAGAGAAGAGGAAGACCCTCATTACCTGTGAGCAGATTGTCTGTGAACCGGTCAGGACCATTAGCTGCTTGTAACATGTATACAGTTACATAAAATACCATGGGCTGGTGGGCTATATGTAATTTGTTCTCTGCCTCTGTCTCCTGTATGTAGGTGAGATTTAGCCTTAGGCAGAGAAAGATTTCAATCATCTGAATTTGCCAATATGTTTTAAAGAGAAATCAAAATCCAAATTTGGATAATGATCACTGACATTGGTGTGACTCTTATGTTTTTCCTGAGAGATGTAGGTAATGGAGTTGGTCAAGTGTAATGTCTATTTCCACATTAGGTTTCAGATCATGTAAAGATACTCTCTGTGTGAGTGTGTGGACTGTAAAGTTCAGTCATATTCTGAATGTTGTCATTATCCATGTTAGCAGTAGTGTTCTGTTTTCCTTTATAAAATGCTCTTCACTGATGTATTTCCATTCTCCTCCACCACTCTGTGTAGATGGGCAGTGTCTCCTAGACAGACTGTAGCAGAGAGAAAGGGTGGAAGGGCTCAGTGCTGGTGAGGGAACTGAGACAGCCCTAGCACACAGGTGGAGCTGGATCTTAGTCCCTATTCGTTGGCTTTGAATAACAGAGTAACCATGAGCTTTAGATCACCAGCAAGAACTAAACACAAGTTGTAGACATATGGATGAGCAGGTGGAATTTGTTGGATGTGGGCAACATATGAGGATGAAAATCAAACTTCTATCCCTGTAGCTCAGCTAGAGCCTCTAAAGGTTCTTCTTGTGGATTCTGAGATTCAAAGAAAGGACAGCTCTGGTGATTTATTTCTCAAGGTTTGGAAGACTCATGGACACCCAGTCTCACCACTGATTTGGATTTTGGTGGGTTAAATGTAAGTCAGTCAAGAACATAAAGGTTAAATTTCATTTCCAGTACCCATAGGTTTTAAATGAAGGGGAAAATGTGCATCAGTATAATATATTTGGTCACCCAATCTCACATATGAAGCATGGATGAAGTAGATCTGGCCAGCCATTCTGTCTCCCCTTTGCCTGGAAGTAATTGCATATAGTGATGCCTGACCTTCTGGAGTCAAGTTTCAGCTCCTCTAGGATCTGATACATATTGCTGTAAATTTCCAGTGGCAGAGTTCTAGTGATCTTTCCCCCAAAATATGATACAAAGCTTCCTCAACCCCTCTGCTCAAGTACCTGACCTCATGAGAAGTACATTATTTATTTACCAGGAACCAATGTCTCAAATATTTACAGTAAAACACTTATATTTTTCTCCATTTTATTGTGAGCTGAAAATGTGTCCCACAAATTAAGTAACTTATAATCCCAGCACTCGGGAGGCTGAGGCAGGAGGATTGTTGTGAGTTCGAGACCAGCCCGAGCTACAAAGTGAGCTTAAGGCCAGCCTGAGCTGCATAGCAAGACCCTGTCTCAAAAAGACAAAAAAACAAAACAAAACAAAACAAAAAAACAAATTAAGTAACTTAGAATCATAAGGCTGAAAATAGAGAATGCAAGGAGGCTGCTTCAGGCAGCTGAGGTAAAGCAATGGGAAAAATTGGCTATGGAGCTGGAGGAAAGACAAAATCTTATGAAACATTGGCTGAGTCCACACATACTGTGGGCAATCAGTGAGAACAAATGATTCCAGTGGACTACTTTGTTTTGGCCAGTTTGGGTGGCGAGGAGTAGGAGAGGGCTGGTTATTCATTTTTGGCAGGTGGATTGTCTTAATTAAATGGCATGTATGGCAAACACACACTGAACACAGCTAAATTTACTATGGCTGGGCTCTCCCACTTCTGTGTTATCTATGGATGGAGGTGGGGAGAAGGATAGAGTAGACTTTATAAGCTAAGGCTTACTACTGGGGAAATCCAGGTGCCATCGCTGGTGATGGAGAAGGGAGACAAGCTGGTGACAGATGCAATGATGTCTGGAAGAACAGTGTCGAGACTACAGACGTATTATGAAGTTGTAGCATTTTAAAAATGACTATAATTTAGATCACATAAGTAGGAAAAGCTGTCCCAAATCTGTACTCTACTCTCATTGGATAACACTCTTGCTGTGGTTAAGGTAATGCTGACACAATGTCAGCCAGTTAAAGTTTTAAGTTTTGACTCACATCATATTTGTACATACTTATCAAGTACAGTACAATAATTTGATGTGTATTCAATGTCTAATGATCAAATCAGAGCCATTAACATTTTTTCCAAATATTTATTATTTCTGTGCATTGAGAAATTTCATATTCATTTTTTAGGTATTTTAAAATGTGTCATTAATTACTGTTGGTTATAGTTATAGTTATCATATTGGGTATTATAATATCAGAAGTAATTCTTTTTTTTTTTCCTGTATTGTAGGGAAAGGCCTACAGGGTGATCAGGGTTTTATTCCTAGATCAAACCCACAGTTATTCTCCTGTTTACACCCTCCCAAGTGCTGGGATTGCAGGCATGAACCACCACACCCAGTCTCAATCACCATCTCAGTGTGTCCCGGGGGCAGGGCTGGCATGGCAGCCCTGGGAATCAAACCCCTGGCCCCCTGCACCTGCTTGCAGGTTTTTTAATCCATTGAGCTATTTGGCCAGCCCTCCTTCTGTTTTTTTCTAAAAAATTATTTTTTTTGTACTTTCTCTCTCTATTCCCCCTTTTTCCTTTTTGCCTATCCTTCTTAGACCTAATACCCACTGTTCTACTTTCTTCACCTCTGAATCTGACACTTCAATCTTCCACAAGTGATTAAGAACATGCAGCATGTGTCTTTCTTGGTCTGGCTATGGTCTTTAACATACTGTCTTCTAGCTATTGCTTCATATGACAGATTTCCACCATTTTTATGGCTGAATGGCATTCCATTGTGTATGTATGCCACATTTTCTGTTTTCATCTGTGGATGGGCTTCTTGGTTGCTATGTCAGTGAACCCTGTTGCTATAAACATGATCATAAAGGTAACTTTGATATAATTACTTCATTTTCATTGGTTTTCATTTCCATTTCCTTTTAATGTATTTGCTACATGGTCTGACTACGCAGCTCAGACTCATAATAATCCCCCTGTTTTCAGCCTTCCCAGTGCTGGGATTACAGGTGTGTGGCATCATGCCCAGACTTGATTGCCAGCTCAGCATCCCCAAGGGCAGGGCTAGCACAGCATGTGATGCTGGGGATAGAAATTTGGTCCCTGCACTTAACTAAGTAGGCACTTAGTTCCCTGAGCTATCTCGCATGGCCTTTCATTTCCATTTCCGCTGGTTTCATTTTCCATATACACATTACTTAGATTTCTGGGTCACATAATAGTTCCATATTTGGGTTTTTGAGAAGCCTTTATGATGTTTTTCACAATAGCTGTACTAATTTACAGCAATGACGTGTAAGAATTCTTTCTCTACATCCTTTCCACATTTATTTATTTACATTTTTTGGCCATTTTGATGCTAGCTGTTCTAACTGGAGATGTTATCTCATGGTGATTTTGATTTGCATTTGCCTGATGGTCAGTGATTGTGAGATTTGAAACATTCTTGTAGGTCATTTTCGTGCGCATTATATAGAAAAGTTATCCAGATCACGCCATTGCTTTGTAATTGGTTTATATTATTTTGGTTGATGAGCTATTTGGGGATGATAATCTTACAGGGTGCCTGTTGTAAATATCTTCTATTGTGAGGGTCACCCCTTACCTCTGTTGATTGTATCCTTTGTGGTGTGGAAGTTTCTTAGTTAATGTAATTCGGTTTACCTATTTTTGCTTTTATTGTCTTTGTTTTTGAGAAAGAAAGCTTTGCCCATACCGATATCTTCAAGTGCTTTTCCCCTTCAAGTGGTTTCTTCTAGTAATTTCTTAGTGTCAGGTCTTACTCAGGCTTTTTCTCATTTTGAGTTTATTTTTGTGTATTATGGGCAGAAAGTCTAGCTTCATTCTCCTGCATTAGAGATTTCCTGGCACTGTTTATTGAAGAGAATGTCTTTCTTCTGATATGTGGTCTTGGTACCTTTATTGAAAATGAGTTGGGTATGAGTATGTGGCTTAATTTCTTGATTCTCTTTTCTGCTCCATTTGCTTATGTATCAGATCAGTTTTTAAACGCACATCATATTTTATTACGGTTTTGCAATATATTTGGAAGTCAGGTTTTATAAGACAAATTAGACATTTAAGGCCTTCTCCATTCCTGACTTCTTGCCTTCCCTGGTTCTTATTTCCATCTATTTATTGGAATTTCTTTTACCTTTTATTCACTGAAGCATGAACTCTGCTTCTATCTTATAGTGATGATCAAATATTCATGTTAGGCCCTTTTCTGTCCAAACTTTACATAAAATCCTGCGTATAAAAAGAATGTTTGAGGATATTTCTATTTTGTTAATATTCAGGTCTGAGCTTTGTATTGCAACCTAGAGAGCCAGTTTGAAGCTTTAATCTGGTCTACTTCAATGAGATCTGAGGAAAATTAGGAAAAAGAAATAAGGGAGGAGCTACTGTGCTACCTGGTGCATTCCCAGAAGCTAGGCACCCAGTATGTTCAGACATAACTCCCAAAGTCATTGATGTGTCTCTTTTTAATGTGTATTCTACAGTTGCCATCCCAGTTCATTTGTTCTTTTGTCTGCTGTAGAAGTGAACGGTATCTTTGTTGAATTATAGGGATTATTGTACACATGCTGTGATGTGTATGTGTGAAAGCTGTAGTGTATTCTGCCATGGAGGCTCCTTATTTAATTTCACCACTTCATCACTTTGTACAGTGGCCAAGCAGACACCTCCAACCCCAGCATTTACAGTAAGTGCATTCGTATATCATGGCCCCTGACTCCAGATTTTATACTGGCAGTTACTGAGGGCAAAAGCAATATATTGCAACAGAATACATAAATATTTTTGATAAAAGTCTATATTTCATAAAAAATTATTATAACACTAAAGCTATACCTCAAAAGTCTCAAAAATAATTTGATCACTTTACAGTTCTTCAAGAGGATCTATTTGTGTTTTTTTTGTACTCTTACGTTATATGTTCTTCAAATCATGACTTTCTTTCATTTGCTTGGAGCTTTTGTTTTACTTCACTTTTATTTTTTCACCCTCCTGGTACATGTCTTAATCGTTTTCTCTTAATAACATCTTATCCTGTGCCTAGCATGTGAGGGTCATTATACCTCAGGAATAATAAGTTGTTAATTAACCATGCTGAATTAACCATTTAATCAGTGAGCTTATCTCTTTACAATTATTCATTTAAGTCTTGTGAAAATAGAATGATTTGTGAAGAATTGAGCTTAAAGCATTTATAACTATTTCAGCCTTGTTAGGATGTGTCAACATGTTTTTATTGTACTCTGAAAACAATTAAAACTGTCCAGAGGTAATTCATATTACCTTTAAAATTATTACCCAAGATACTTTGGGATAAAAATCTTGTAAAAAAGAGAAACAATGTGTTATTTAAAGTTATTTTTAAATGCCAGTTAAACTTCTTTGAGAAAAAACAATACATATAAGCATAATTTTCTAGTTTTAATTTAAACATCATTAACAGCATTAAAATAAGACACTAAATACTTTTGAGGTACAGTCTGTTCACTTATTTGGTTCTCAAATGTGCCTAGAAAGCAATGTCTAAAATGGGCTTTTATTATTTTAAAAACTGACATCACATTTTATAACTTCACACATAGAGAAACTTTTTAATTGAAGTCAATCACTAAAAAATTTAGAGGGCAAGGTATATTCACACAGTTAAGCTGAAGAAAGCACTAATTTTTTCTGTAGTTTAAAGCATATATATTATATTTTTTCTTTAGTCAGATTGAAAATTTTAGGAATATAAATATATTTTATTATTACTATATGTGTATGTGACTGCTCAAGCACTTTGTAAGGAAATTAGAATATTTTAGAATGGTACACCACACATTCAAATGAAATGTGCCTATTTGTCATTCTGAGAAGTGTTTTATGCAGTCATAAATTAACACAGATGCACAAGTTAAAGTTTAAGTAGACTTAAATTTGTACCTTTGGAAGAAAAGAAATAGGAAAGGTTAGGATAGAGTGACTTTCAAGATAGCAATTATTATGGCCGATAGCACAAGAGCTTACTCCACATATGGTTTTCCAGTAAATAGGGGAGGTTCAAAACTAGGGTGTGATAAGAGAGGATCCATAAAACTCAGAGATAGAAAGACTCTGCATTATAGATGATTTAATCAGTTGTAGATTTGTAACGTTGGGGAATGATACTAGACTAAAAGGTTGGCAAAAAGAGAACAGAAATAGATGGCTCCATTATGAAAGTGTGCAGAGTTAGAAGGAAAGACAAGGCATTGGGAATGCACTGTGGTAGGAAATCAACTCAGGTTCTTAAGAGTCTTAAACCCTCCTCTTCCTCCACTCGTGCTACAATGCCAAAGCACCCACTGGTTTCCAAAAGCAGACCACAAACTGTATAGATGCTTCAAATGTGATGTTGTATCTTGCTCTTAAAACAAATTTATGAGGAATGTTTTACAATTTTTTTTCCAATTGATGTTTCAGGAAGTCGAGGACCTGAAAGGATGTGACTTCCCCAACAGATGATGACTATGGAACTTGGACACAGAAATTCTGACCCAAATCAATGTTTCTCTATCACACAATCCTTAGGTTGCTGTGTGTGAAGGACATCTGTGTGGTGGCACCGAAGACTCTGGACTACTCTACAAAAAGAGAATTCCAACCAACCGGATGTGTGGCTGCTCTTTTTGTTGCTCAAGGCTATTGATTTTATCAAGACCCTTGTTTCTGAAAACTATTATTGGTTCTGATAGTCAAGCTGGTTAACCACAGACAAATTATACACTGATTGGTGTCTCTGGTTGCCTGACCAAAATAGAGAGAGAAGTGAGCTGGCTCTTAACATCTAGATCTACAAGCATCTTTGTGTTTGCTCTCATCCATTGGCTTTAAGTCTTGTTCAAGAGAGAATAAATTAGGAAGAAAAGGTCAAAAAGACTTGTCTCTGGTATAGATGGGCAATGAATAAGGGTAAAGCCCATCCTTAATGTCATCACTCTTTCTGGCTGGCTCTACTATGCCCCTAAACCCTCTGTGAGGCCAAACCCAGGAATCCTTTATTGAAGGGATGAATGCAGGAGAAGCGGCAGTAGTGGGAAAAAGGCTCTGATGATCAAGCCTGGGGCTGGACTGGAATCCATGAGAGAAAACCTATTGCTGGGACCAGGAGGAACGTGGTGACAGTGTGCCTTGGCTGCTTTTCATGACAACCCATCCTTGTGCAGTCTTAATTCCCCTAACTTCCCACATCCTGCCTGTCATCTGAACTAAACAGGGTGGATGTGCCAGCCACTAGGCAGACTGGCTCCCCGTCCTGATTATGTTACTATTTGTATAATCTTTGGGGTTAATTTGCCTCTGTCAGCCTTAGTTTGTTCACTTGTCAAATGGGACTTGTTTTGTGGTTAGGTCAGAAGATTTTAAAAAGCACCCAGAACCTTGTCTACTATGTGCAAAACATCTATGGGAGTGATTAAAACCACAGTCTTGCACAGACAGCCTGAATTAGAGTCTGCACCCTTCCCCTTATTAACTAGATGCATATCAACAGGTTATGTAATCTCCTGTTGCCTCAACTTCTTCACTTGAAGCATGTGGCTAATAAAGACATTTGCTTAATGGAGGGTTGAGGTGAAATACATTAAAATGTAGGTAGATAAGAGGAAAGGCAGAGTAATGGCAAGCAAAAAGGATCAGGAATATATATATATATATATATATATATATATATATATATATATATATATATATATATATATTATATTTTATATGTATCTCCAACATGCATTAATGAAAAGTTTTTCTACCTCAAGTGTGTTTGCTTTCATTGTCATTTTGATGATGGAATCTGGCTTTGCGATTCATTGTAGGAAAACTGATCAGTGAGCCCTTACTTGTGCATACCACAGAGAAACCCTGCTATAGTAAAAGCGCCCACCCTGTTCATTCACCTTCTGCATGCAAAGACACAATTAGAGGTCCCCACATCGCCATATGCTGGCACAGGCAGAGCAGAAAGGCTCTCACCTCTCTCCGTGTGTGAGACTGCAGGTGAGTCACAGTGTGGGAGAGGCCAAATTTGTCACAACCCCACTTCTCCCCACCCAGGACAGCAGGGCAGGGAGCCCTCATCTGCAGCTCTGGGTTTTCAAGAGTCCACGTTGACTGAAAGTACAGCTCTTCAGGGGCACCCAGCTCCAAGGGCATCAATTGTCTAGCTGAGCTGTGGGAGGCCTGGGCTGGAACCCAGTCAGCAGTTCTGAGGCACTAACTCTTGAAGGGGCTGCAGTCTGAAGCACAAGGGACAACCAGGGAGCCAAAAGCCCCAGTGCTGAACTGCTCACAGTCTGAACAGGGGAGGAGGGCAGATGAAGCCTCAGTTAAATGTAGGTAGATGCTCTGCTGACCTGCTGTCATAATAAAGGTCAGACCATGCTGCAGGACTTCTGCAGGCGAGTGTGGCGAGGTGTGCATGGGTGTGCACGTGCCCGCACATGCGTGCACGCTCTTCATATAATGACTGCTAAGAGAAACGGCTCTGCCACCCTTCCCATCCACAGTTTGGGAGCAATTAGTTAGCACTTGGGCAGAATGATTCATGCTTCAATAAATTCAATTTCAACAAAACATAATTATGGTGAGTCACCTAATCATAGCTGTAATCATGGCCCGCCTCTCCAGAAGTCAAAACAGTTGAGGGCATTCAGTAAAGGCGACTGGACGCTCGTTATGACCGAGCCCTCCATCTTTTGCCAAGCAGCCATGTCTGGCACTTCTGTTCCTTTCCAGTTTTTAAAATTATACAACTTTTCAGACTTATATAAAAGTGCACTGACTATTACAGTGTGTATACCGTTGTGCACCAATCAGTTTAAAAATAGAGCTATTATTGTTGAAACCGCTTGACTCAATCTATTCCCATCCTCCAATTTTGCAGCAGAGACAGCAATATTTGATTTTGCTATCTATCATTCTCAGGTCTATTTGTTTATTCTCCCTTTGATATTCTTAAATTGCCTAGCGGTGCTTTTATACCGAAATATTAAAGAAAAGATATTATTTGTGTATACTGCTACTTGGCTTCTCTTTTACAAACTTACTTCTACTGAACATGTAGTTTTTTTTTCACACTTTCTTGTTTGTAGGATCCCATGTATGACTTAAACAAAGCATTTTCAAAACACTCTGCCCACGAGGGATGCTCATCTTGTCTCCAGCCTTTCTCACGACAGTGCTGCCGTGCACACCCTTGTACATGCGCCCTGTGCATGTGTGAGTCTCCCTAGGCACACAGCTAGGAATGCAGTTGCTGGGCTGTTGGCTGTCTCTCTTCTAACTCAGGCCATTGCACTTGCTGTGAATAGCCCTATGGCTAAATTTACAGGTACTATTCTATTACCATTTGATTTTTATTCCTCTATTTTGCTTGCTGCCTTATTTTGGACCATCGTTTTTCTTTATTATTATTATTATTATTATTATTTATTTATTTATTTATTTGCAGAACTTGGGATTGAACTCAGGCCCTTCTGCTTGCCAGGGAAGCGCTTATTCCACTGAGCCATGTCCCCGGCCCCTCATTGGGTTTTTTTTTTTTTTTTTTTTTTTTTTTTTTTTTTTTTTTTTTTTGTTTTTTTTCTTTTTTTTTTTTTTTTTTTTTTTTTTTTTTTTTTTTTTTTTTTTTTTTCTTTCCCTTCTTTGGGTTTTTTTTTTTTTTTTTTGTCTTTTTGAGACAGGGTCTCACTATGCAGTTCAGGCTGGCCTGAAGCTCACTTTGTAGCTCAGGCTGGTCTCGAACTCACAACAATCCTCCTGCCTCAGCCTCCCAAGTGCTGGGATTACAGGCATGCGCCACCATGCCCGGCTGGGTTGTTTTTAATGTTCTGAATTAATTTATATTGGTTTAAAACTACAGATTAATTTTCATCTTAGTAGTTAAATCAATCAATCAATCTATCTATCTATCTATCTATCCATCCATCCATCCATCCATCCATCCATCCATCCATCCATCCATCCATCTATCCATCTATCTATCTATCTATCATCTATCTATCTATCTATCTATCTATCTATCTATCTATCTATCTATCTATCTATCTATCTTCACAATCTAATAAGAATTAATAATACCACTCCTGTAAACACAAGAACTCTGTAGGTTTCTTTGGTCTATACCCTCTATCTTCCATATTATTTTATGTATAATATTTACCTATCCAGAAAAGCTTACTGATATTAAAATTTTTAGTTA